>SNQJ01S0052215.1:29468-53251 GCA_010110895.2 Picea sitchensis | reverse complement strand
TATGATATGATCCCTTATATTCTTTATGTATGGATAGGAAAGTTGTTATGAGTCCTTATTATATTACTACATATGTTTTGATCTTCTTAGATATTTTAAATGGATATGCAAGGTAGTTTTGAATTCTTATTTATCTACTTATTATGATTGATTTCTTATATTCTTTTTATATGGATATGTAAAGTAGCTTAAATATTTTCATATCACTTATTATGATATGATCCCTTATATTCTTTATGTATGGATAGGAAAGTTGTTATGAGTCATTATTATATTACTACATATGTTTTGATCTTCTTAGATATTTTAAATGGATATGCAAGGCAGTTTTGAATTCTTATTTATCTACTTATTATGATTATTGATTTCTTATAGTTTCCTAAAAGATACTTAAAGTAGTATTGAAGTCGTTAATATTGATTAAGAAGAGTTTTGATATTTTATGGGGTCTTATAATTGGATTTGTAAATTAGTATTGAATTATTTAGGCTTCGCTTAAAGAATATTTTGATCTTTTATGGGTTCTTATAAATGGATATGTAATTTAAGATCGATTTCCTTATATAATGCTTAATAAGATTTCCATAATAAAAGAAAACCTAACTGAGCTATATGTAGATTTCACTGGTTATAGAATTTTGAATCACTTGATAAATGATACTTGACATTGAATGAACTTGACATTGACAAGAAACTAATGATGATAAGAATTAGATCTCTAGCTGTTACACAGATTGTAATTATGCTCCTGTGGTTTTTATTAATCTTTATGTATTATTCTCTTACTCAACTCTGCACTTAATATTGCTTGAAAGATTGATTAAGCAAGGTATTTTATACTATTGTAATAGGAAGAATTGGTGTTTAAGTATGGTTTATGAATCTAGTCTTAAATTTCAAATTATGATCGGATTAATGGGATTTAGATACCTCCTCATTCCTCAGAACAATCACCAGTGTTGAGACCTTAAATGGTCAAAATCAATCGGATGAATCCTGGACTTGAGCATTGATTATGTGTCTTGGAGGTCCTAACCTTGCAGGATATATTGAATGGGTAGTTTCCTTATGTTATCCTTATGAGATATGGTTGATCGATTAATAGTGATGTTGCTTTCAATTGATTGTGATAAAATTGATTGTGTAGTTATTAATATGTGGTGTGACGCATGTCACTTGTCGTAACATTTGTTTTCAAAAAAAATAAATATTTACCTCTTTTGTACTCACTATATGTTGTTGTAATGAAGGGATCGTTACAAGTATTGAATTCCTTATTCATTTCTAAATAATATATATCATGTTGTTAAGATACATAGTTGAGATACTTAGTGGTTTTTCATTACAACGACTTGATTCACTTGATAAATGATACTTGACATTGAATGAACCTGGCACTGACAAGATATTAATGATGATGAGAAATAGATCTTTATATATTACAAAGTTTGCAATTATGTTCCTATGGTTTTATTAATCCTTATGTTTTTTTCTCTAACTCAACTTTGCACCTAATATTGCTTGAAGGATTGATTAAGCAAAGTAGTTTATTCTATGGCACCATGAAGAATTGATGATTAAGTATGGTTGATAAATCTAGTTGAATTCCAGCTTATAATTGGATTAAGGGGATTTAGATACCTCCTTGTTCCTCATAACAATCGCCAATTCTGAGACCTTAAATGGTCAAAATCAATCTGATGAATCATGGACTTGAGCGTTTCTTATGTGTCTTGGAGGTCCTAACCATGCAAGATAGGTTGGACGGGTAGTTTCCTTATGTTATCTTTATGAGATATTTGGATGAATCATAGTTATGTTGCATTCAGTTGACTGTGATGAACTTGATTGTGTAGTTATTAATTTATGTTGTGATGTATGTCACTTGTCGTAACATTGTTTTCGAAAAAAAAAATCATTTACCTCTTTTGTACTCACTATTTGTTGTCGTAACGGAGGGTATGGTACATATGGTATCAAAGTCAGTTCAACCCTACGAATTTGGACCGTTACGCCTTCCAATGTGTTAAACAACTGATTAAAACTATATCGCTAATTAAAATTTGAAAATTTTCCATGCAGGTAATCATGGTTAGAGGACGTTGTGGAGGTAGACGACTTGGTGTTGGAGGAAGAGGTGTTACACCTTCGATAACATCCACGCCAGAGGGGTCTAACCCCCAAGGAGAAGAAAAAATCACTGAACAAGAATAGGTTGTTGTGGGAGATATGGTAGGTATGATGAGATCCTTTCAGAGGATGTCATAGGCCTTGATTAACCGACTAGAGAGAGATGAGGGCAGAGCGTTTGTACCCAATGAGGGTTCATAGTGCACTCCAGTTGGTAGTGTTAGCATACATAGAGATCTCGAAAAGGTAAAGTTTCTCAAGTTCATCAGTGCCACGGATGGCTCAGCTGCCAAGGCATGGTTGGAGAATATGGCGATGCGCATCACACTTCATGATTACACCTCCAACATGAAAGTCCGCATGACGGTCTTTCAACTAAAGGGGAGTGCTCTTCTATGGCAGAAGACACTCCTATCTTAACTAAAAAAAATTGTTGAAGACGTGTCATGGGAGCTATTCGAGGAATGGTTTCGGGAGAGGTACTTGTCCAAGGAATTCATTGAGCACCAGATTAATGAGTTTAATGCCTTGCAACAGGGTGGTCATTATTATCTTTTTAGCTTCGGAGGTACTTCACATGTTTTGTCTTGTATGAAGATGTTACCTTATGTTGACACTACTAGGCACTTAACTTTGCAATGGGTTTTTATAAAGTTGTAAAGTGGTTCTTTTATTAAAGTGACTTTTTAATAAAGTGTACCTTCTAACATTAAAATGACTTTATTTCATAAAGTGATCTTATGTAATAAAGTGAAATGCACTTTAATATTTTAAGTGATTTATTTTGGAGGGAAAGAATCAGAGCCCTTGATCTTGTAAAGGAAATATTATATCTTGGCCTTTGGATTTAGGGTTGGGGAAGGTGAAAAGACACTTTGGAGGGCACATTTTCCAATAGGAAAGACAACAGCAAGGAGGGCACATTTTCCAATAGAGCTAGGGCACAAATCCCAAGGATTAATTTATGTTTGAGTGTTGGGTCATTTTTCTGTTGTTGGAGGTTGTAATGTACGGATCTGTATAGTCCGTATAGTAAGGAGAAGAATGAATGGAAATCGAGGCAGGATGGACCTGGTTTTCGAGGCTGTTTTGAGCATTTTTCTTGTTGATGTTGGGTCATACCGAACAATTCGTACAACAGACTTTTTGCATGAATTTTGAGTTGCAGAATTTCTAGGTGGGTCATACAGCAGTAAAGACTTGGCACAGAAATTGAGGCACAAATTTTTGTGATAGTTTTTGGGTGTTGTAATTGGTTTTTCTCTTGGCTAGAAATGTGTTATTGCTACTGATATGTACTTTCTTGAAGCTTAATAATAGAATCTCTCTCTCTAATTGGGTTTCCCCACAATGGGGTTTTCCCTGACATTTTCCTAAATTTCTGAGTTATTCATGAGTGATTGAATGATGTTCATTGTTCTTATTTCCACTGCATAATTAATTAGCAGTGTGTATTTTTGCTTATGGAAATGTTTGAATGTGAGTTTTAGACATTTCAGAGTTGGTGCAAGATCTCTAGGTTGGTAAGTGTATGACATAATATTAGCTTGTTGATTTTTGTCATTAAAATTTACATGGTATCATAGATTGATCTCTGAGTGGTAGTGAGCAGTGAGATTTTAGGGCAAGTTTGAAGGGGGAAAATTTGTGTTTTTTTTCTTTGAGTTGTGACAGGGAATATGGCTGCATGTATTATATTTGAGGATCGGTTGGATGGAATTTCCAACTATTTGCAGTGGAAGGTCCGGATGTCAGTTGTTCTCAAGGAGAACAAGATTTGGAACTATGTTAGTTCTATTGTTGTGGTTCCCACAAAAGATCCTATTTCTTTGGATTTGCATGAGGTCAAGGAGGCCAAAGCTTAGAGGATTATTCTAGATGAGGTGAAGGATCACCTTATCCCACACTTGGCTGAGAAGAAGACAACCAAAGATATGTGGGATGCACTTAAGAACTTATTTGAGGCGAAGAATGAAAACTAGAAGATGGCATTGAAGGATAAGTTGCATGATGCCAAGATGGGTAAGGAGGAGAGTGTTTCTTCTTATATTACTAGGGTAACTCAAGTGAAAGATGAGATGGCAGCAGTTGGAGAGGTCATATCGGATTCAGAGTTGGTGAGGATAGTCTTGAAAGGATTCACCAAGGAATGGGAAGTCTTCGTGAAGTTTGTGGTGGGTCGTGAACATGTTTTAGATTGGAGCAGACTGTGGGACGATTTCACTCAGGAGGATATCCGGGAAGGATCTGAGAGCAGTGGACAAAAGAAAGATGGAGTGGATGAAAATGTCGCTCTTGCTGCAAATAGCAAGAAGAAAGGAAGTTCCGGGAGGGACTTGAGTAAAGTCAGATGTTACTGTTGTAACCAGTTGGGGCACCTTTCTTCTCATTGTTCTGAGAGGAAGAAGAAGAAGAAGAAGAAGGAACCAGAGGGTCCTAAGACAACTGCTACAACAACCATGGAGGACTTTGCTTCCAAGTATGACAAGGAATTTTCTTTGGTTACCCTAGTTTCAAGTGTCGGTAGCGGAAGATTTGGAGGTGATATCAAATGGATTGTGAATAGTGGAGCCTCTTGCCACATGACGAGAATCTAGTGAGTATTCCTAATTATCATAGGGATAGATCCTGATCGGAAGGTGGTAAATGAAGGTGTTATGGCACGAGGTGTACATGGAGTTGGAAGGGTTAGATTACAACTCGAGTATGGAGGATTCCTAGAGCTTGATGGAGTTTTCTTTGTTCGAGGGTTGAGGGTTAAATTTCTCTCAGTCTCAGCCTTGGAGGATGTAGGATATTGTACATGTTTCTAGATGGAACATGTCTTTATCTACAGGGAGGGAGTGGACCCGGTGGAACTATATGTTGTATATGTTGCGAGGACAAC
The DNA here is from genome assembly GCA_010110895.2 of Picea sitchensis. Classification (NCBI taxonomy): domain Eukaryota; kingdom Viridiplantae; phylum Streptophyta; class Pinopsida; order Pinales; family Pinaceae; genus Picea; species Picea sitchensis. The sequence continues at coordinate 48,234 of SNQJ01S0052215.1, read as the reverse complement.
CTTCGGGACATGATTTAGCCTTGGATGAGGATCATGAGGAGGCTCATGAGACTACGGTGGGCCCAAGGATTTAGTCTTGCATTTTTAGAGAAGAGAGAAAGTATCTTCTTAGCACCGGCTGGAGGATCAGCTGGTGTGGTCGAACCAATGCTCAGGGTGGAGTGGATTCTCCAAGCAACTCAGGGTTTCGGGTAGCTGTCAGGAGAACATATTCTAGTTCGAGTTATATGCAAGTGTTGAGGATGGATCCAGGTTCAGAGGGAGATCCTACTGAGTATAGTGTAATGGGACCAGATGATGGAGATGACAGTGCGTACATCCCTCTCTAAGAGGGAGTGTTATTGTTTTAGTTCGGGAGGTACTCTACATGTTTTGTCTTGTATGCAGATGTTACCTTATGTTGACACTACTAGGCACTTAACTTTGTAATGGGTTTTTATAAAGTTGTAAAGTGGTTCTTTTATTAAAGTGACATTTTAATAAAGTGTACCTTCTAATATTAAAGTGACTTTATTTCATAAAGTGCACTTATGTAATAAAGTGAAATGTACTTTAATATTTTAAGTGATTTATTTTCGAGGGAATGAATCATAGCCCTTGTTCTTGTAAAGGAAAGATTATATATTAGCCTTTGGATTTAGGGTTGGGGAAGGTGAAAAGACACTTTGGAGGGAAAATATCATCTTCATATTTTATAAAAGAATTCATTAGGTAGTGTGCAAGACATTGAGAGAAGGAGTTTGAGAGATTTTTTGAGTAAGCTTGAGAGAGGAAAGAGGGTAGTAAGGAGGGCACATTTTCCAAGAGATATAGGGCACAAATCCCAAGGATTAATTTATGTTTGGGTGCTTGGTCGTTTTTCTCCTGTTGGAGTTCATATTGTATGGATCCGTACAATCCATACAGTCTGTACAACAAGGGGAAGAGGGAACAAAAATTGAGGTAGGATGGGCACAATTTTTTAGGTTGTTTTGAGCATTTTTCTTACTACTACTGGGTTGTATAGAAAAATCCATACATTAGATTGTCTGCATGAATTTCAAGGTGCAAAATTTCTAGGTGGGTCGTACAACAGTATGGACTTGACACGAAAATTGAGACAAAAAAAATTCGGACAGTTTTTGTGTGTTGTAAGTGTTTTTTCTCTTGGCTAGAAATGTGTTATTGTTGTTGATATGTACTTTTCTTGAAGCTAAATAATAAAATCTCTCTCTTTCTCATTGTTTTTCCCCACATTGGGGTTTTCCCTGACATCTGCCTAATTTTCTAAGTTATTCATGAGTGATTGAATGTTGTTCATTATGTTTATTTTCGCTGCATAATTACTTAGCAATGCATATGTCTACTTATGGAAATTTCTAAATGTGGGTTTTAGACATTTCAGAGTTCATGCAAGATAGTTATCTCTAGGTTGCTAAGTGTAAGATAGAATATTACCTTGCTTATTTTTGTCATTAAAATTTACAGTCGTACGGTATGCTCCCATATTCATGGAGTTGCTTAGGTATGCTCCACATCTGAACATAGAGAAGTTAAAGGTCAACAAGTTTGTGTTCGGTCTTAACTTTTACATATGTGCAAAGGTGAGGTTTCTAATGCCTTAGACATTGCACAATGTAGTTCAGAAGGCCCTCATAGTTGAGGAATAGCTAAACAACGGGGGTTGGGGCAACACTCCTTCTAGACCGACTAGACAAATGACATCAGGAATGCAGCAGCATCAGACATTATCCAGATAGACTTCAGCGCATCGATATACGTCTAGTGGACCTATGTTCATGACACCACGATGAAAGACTCCTCAGCAGAGGACTCATTATAGAGGACCATTGCATCAACAACAAAGTCACTCACAGTAGTAGCAGTTTAGGCATGTTCAGCAGAAAAAACCAAGATCACAGACTACTAGGCTAGCAAATTCTACTTCGTGAACCACGAGTACTAGCCCGAAGACTGGATTTTGGATATGTGGAGAGCCACATTACCAAAGAAGTCGGATCATTAGGACCCACTATAGTTGGAGGTTTGGGCAAGGCCCACAGGATTCATGCAGCGGTGAATAACCGTCAGGCTGAGCACCAATCCACTATGCTTGAGACATCAAGTACAATCGTCGATAAAACTTTTAGTATTTTGATAGATCTAGGTGCTACAAAGAGATTTATCTCTAGTGCAGTGCTAAAGAGAATTAAGGTAAAGGTAGTCGAGCATGACTAGTTCATATACGTAGAAATGGATTCGTGTGCCAAATAGAAGGTTGGAGGAAAGGTTACGGACTGTAGCATTAACTTGGTAGATTTTGTAATGAAGGCCAACCTATATGTCACGATCTTAGGATCTTATGACAGAGTGATTGGTATGGATTGGTTGGAATCACATGATGTGATACTCAACTTTAAGACGAAATGGTTAATTTGAAAGATGATTTGGGACGAAGAAGAGTGATTATAAGAAGGAACCAAGGGGTTTCCTTGATATTTATTTCTTCTCTACATCTATAGAAGATTATGTGCAAGGGATGCAAGCTATATGAAATCTTATCACTAAATGAAAAGGGTGAGGTAGAAGTATTATAAAACTTTTTTGTAGTACAAGATTTTGCAGATGTGTTTCCAGAAGAGTTACCAGGTTTGCCACCCGAAAGAGAGTTGGATTTTACAATCGACTTGAAACTTGGAACTGAACCGATAGAAAGAACGCCTTATCGTATGTCAACACATGAATTACAGGATTTGAAAATGCCATTGAAAGAATTGTTGGACTTGAGACTTATACGTCCAAGTGTGTCACCTTGGGGTGCACCAGTTATTTTCGTAAGAAATAAGGATGGATCGTGGATACTTTGTATTGAATATCATCAATTGAACAAAGCGACGATCAAGAAGCAATATCCATTTCCAAGAATAGACGATTTGTTTGATTAGATGAAAGGAGAGACAATGTTTTCAAAGATTGATTTTAGATTAGGATATCACCAGTTATGGATTAAAGAGGAATATATCCATAATACCACATTTAAGACAAGATTCAGACACTATAAGTTTACAGTTTTATCATTCGAACTGAAAAACACCCTAGGGGTATTCATAATCTTGGTGAATGGGGTGTTCCACAACTACTTGGACAAGTTTTTTCAAGTATGTATCGATGATATAATGATTTATTCTTGAATGAAACAAGATCATGACGAATGTTTAATATTGGTACTACAGTGAATACAAGAAAACAAGTTGTACAGGAAGTTATAAAAATGCTATTTTTACCAATCAAAGATTCATTACTTGTGACATATCATATCCAGTGAAGGTATCGTTGTGGATCAAGTGAAAGTTGAGGATATTATGGAATATCCTGCATTGATAAACATATAAGAAGTACACAAATTTATGGGTTTAGCAATATATTACCGATGATTCATCGAAGGTTTTGTAAAGATAACAAATCTGATCACAGAATTGCAAAATAAAAATAAGAAGTTTGTCTGGATAGAGAAATATGCAGAAGCATTTCATAAACTTAAAGAGGTGTTGATGACAACACCAATACTGAAATTCCCTGACATGGACAAGGAATTCTTGGTATACACAGATGCATCCAAGGAAGGTTTAGGTGGAGTTTTTATGCAAGACGGTCGAGTGATCACTTACATATCAAGGAAATTGAGAAAGCATGAGGAAAACTACACAAATGCATGACTTGGAGTTATTGTCACTTGTATATGCCTTGAGATTTTGGAGACACTATCTGATTTGATATAAATTCGATCTAAAGACATATCAATGTGGATTGCAACATATATTTATGCAGAGTGACTTGAATGCACGACAAAGGTGTTGGTCAGAATTACTTAGCGAATATGATTTTGAGATTAGTTACATTAAAGGAACGGTGAACATAGTGGCAGATGCATCGATTCAGAGACCACACATATTCTTGGTAATACCTCTTAAGACAAATCTTCAAGAAAATATTCTAGCATTACAGATAGACAATGATTGGTACAAGGAAGTTAGATAAAATATTGGACAAGACACCATGATGGTAACGGATTTTGAAGGTTATACATTGGACAATGACAGATTGTTGAGGTATAACAACATAATGTACGTACCTCCTAATGATGAATTACGAAATTTGATCTTAAGTGAAGCACACCGAGCAACGTAAATGGCTCATATGGGAGTCACGAAGATGAAGATAGACCTTAAGCCTTTATTCTTCTAGAAGGGAATGAAATAAGACATTGCTAGTTACGTGGAGAGATGTCTAGAATGTCAGCTAATGAAAGCTAAACATAGACATCTGACAGGATTATTACAACCACACGCTATTCTAGAATCGAAATGGGAGGTTATTTTGATGGAATTTATTGTTGGTTTTCCACTAACGACAAGGAGACACAATACAATTTCCGTGGTAGTTGACACTCTCACGAAGAGTGCACACTTTATCCTTGTATGTATGACGTATCAGGCGCCATACATAGCTAGAGTTTTTTTTCAGTGAGATTGTGAGATTACATGGTGTACCAAGAAGGATCATATCCGATCAAGGATTGATGTTTACAAGATGATTTTGGACTAGCTTCCAAGAGGCTTTGGGAATGCAACTGAATTTTAGTACCACATATCACCCTGAGACAGATGTGCAGATAGAAAGAACAAACCAAATTTTGGAATATATGTTGTGTATGCATGTAATGTACCAATAGAAATGTTGGGAAGATTTATTGCCACTAATAGAGTTTGCATACAACAACAACTATCAAAGTACCATTAATATGGCATCGTTTGAGTTTCTTTACAGGAGACCATGTCGAATGCCACTGAGTTGGCATCAACTTGAGGATAGGGTCCTGGTAGGACCAAAAGTGATAGAAGAAATGGAAGAACAAGTGCGATCAATAAGACAAAGGATTAAAGAAGTGAAATATCGACAGAAGAGTTATGTTGATGCACATCGCATTGACTGTAGTTATGAAGCTGGAAACATAGTTTTCTTGTGGCTGAAACCGCATAAGAGTTTGATAAAGTTTTGAAAGGTTGCTAAATTCTCTCTTATGTTTGTGGGACCTTTCGAAGTTGTGGAAAGGAAAGGACCCGTGGCTTATCGACTATCCTTTCCTGTTTCTTTGAGGCATATGCATGATGTATTTCATGTATCTGTTTTGAGATATTATATTATTGATCCTACACATGTGATTGACATGAGTTATTTGCAGGTTTCAGATGAGGGTGCTCTCACGGCAGAACCAATCCAAATTCTATACCATCGCATTCACAACTATGGTGTCAAATAGTCGATCAGGTCAAGGTCCAGTGGGGCATTTATAGTCCACACTCGGCTACCTGGGGAATGCATATGATATGCGTCAACAATTTCCTTACTTGTTTGATAGATTATACATATAGATCCATGTCAGATACTTTTATTTACTTGCATTTTATATATTGTAAAACTTTGGGATGAAGTTTAAAACAAGAGGGGGTGTATGTAACATTCGACTCTACTAAGCACATGTTATCGACTTATTCTTTGAGGACACTTGCGTGCAAGTGATCCAGTTATGGTACATGGTGATTTTGTCTCGATTATGGATTATACATGATGATGATGATATGGTGTGACTTTTTTTTTCAATATATATGTATTGACATATGTTATTGATGAGTTTACCTGAATGTGCAGGACACGTGACCAATTATGGATGTTGATGGCATCAATGGACCTCCTTGGACTCCAGATTGAGTCAAGGAGTGGATTGTATTTTGTTTGAGTATTTCATTTTATGTATATGTGACATATGATTGATTTAGTATGATTATGTATATAGATCAGTCACAGTTGTCAATGGATGCAGAATGACGATGCTTGCTAAACTGACTCACATAAGGAGTAAAAGGGCCATGCACAGAAACCAGATATTAAGGGAGAGGTGTGGCAGTGTCCCTATCACAACCTACTAGAACTCCTATCGTGGCCAAATATGTAGGTTAATGATTACCTAATTCGAGAGGTCCACGATGTCACGAGAGAGGATTGAGACAGTTGCTCACAAATATTTATAAGGGGAATGAAATAAGGCAGAGTGCGTATTCCTTATAATCCCTTAGTATCTCACAAGGTCAATCAAGTGGAGTGTTGACTCCAAGGGTTTGACAAACTACCAAAACTAGTTAAAGGCGAGTGACACCCTTGCAGCACAGAGGTGTGTCTTGAAGGGCACGTCGCGTAAATTAAAAACTTGAGTAAATAAATATAGGTGGCCTAGAAAACCTTAAATAGATTAGACCCTATTGGATTAAAATAATTAAGTAAAGAGTGATTATATTAATTATAAATCCCAATAAAAATCTAAGCTTAATTCTAAGACTAAGCCTAAGTCTAAGATTAGTTAGGGGACTAAATTAAATCTACAAATTAAATTAAAAGAAATGAGATCAATCAAATTAGGAAAAATATGAATATAAATCTAAAGACTAGAAAAATTGCACATGTCTACATGAAATTAATAATTTGGATTTTTAAATTAGAAGAAATAATAATATGAGAGAATAGGAGTACACATGGAAAAGAATCTTAAGTCAACCTACCACTAGTCTAACTAGAAGAAGACTCATAATCAAAATCTAACTAAGATCTAGTTAGGAGACACTCATTAAATGAGAACCTGGGGGATAAAGGGACAACTAAGAGATAAAATAGGAACACATGGGAGGATGTGAGGGAATTTGACTTTTTAATTAAAATAAAACTTGTAATTACTTGTGCGGGGAGAGAGTGACAAGTGTGTGGGTGAATAATCCTAATTTATTTAATTAAAAAGTTAATTATTTGTGCATGTGGAGATGTGTCAGTGAGGAAATTACTATAAAAAAATGGTGTAGATGGGTAAATGATCACACTTGTTATTGGTAAAGTCATACTACAAAAATCATTTTGGGATAGTGTTTTACTTGTGAGAGTTGGGAGACCAAATTTGAGGATAGAGTGGTAGCTCTTCCTTGCAAGGAAAACTTGGAGCTATAGAATTTATGTATCTCACAAGGTCAATCAAGTGGAGTGTTGACTCCAAGGGTTTGAAAAACTACCAAAACTAGTTAAAGGCGAGTGACACCCTTGCAGCACAGAGGTGTGTCTTGAAGGGTACGTCGCGTAAATTAAAAACTTGAGTAAATAAATATAGGTGGCCTAGAAAAGTACCTTGGGGGTCTAAGGGGGAAGAAGAGTACCCCTAGCATTGGATGGGAGGTATCAATGAAGTTTGTGTGATTAGCAATCAGGAGGAAGGAAGGAGCACCATTTGCTGAAGAACATCTTCGTTTTCTTCATCGTCGGTACGGTATTTTATTTTGAGATTGTAATTTCATCAATATTTTATTGTATACTAAGAGTTTTAGAAATCCACCATAACTGTGTTGTAATTCTAAGTTTGAATTGACAATTTCCTTGTTAGTTTTGAGAGATATAGAAGTTGAATTTTGGTAATTGTTATACTTTAAACTTCTCAAAATGAATAATGGATGCTAGTTGATATATGTATATGCAACATACAATTTATTGATTGTTTCCTTGGTTTGCTAATTAAATTTTAAATATTCCTTTGCATGCTTTCGTTAGTGATTGAATTTTTGCTGTAATGATATTTGGATTTGATTCATGATATAAGTATTAAAAATGCAACCTAGTATTAATTTGTTAATACCTTGCAAAGAGTATGAGATCGATGGCGTTCTTGGGATTTTTCTCTGTGTATTGAGTTTCAAATGTTGAATGATTTTATTACTACTATAGACATGCTTAGAATGAGATTTCTTCTTGGCCACTACCTTGAGGATGGCGTATCAGAAATTAATTTTTATTATCTTAATAAACCAACTACCCAACGAATTCGTCGTGTGTTGATTCTTTGTGCAAATTAGTTGATGGAGGTCGTTGATATTTTTGTATTGGTTAAGGTATTTTGAATTGAATCGAGTTCTTGTAATTCAGTGCCATACCTGTGAAAATCGATCTTACTCTGCATTTCAGTTCCAATCAATTTTGGCATTTCTTGGTAACCTTAAGAAGAAGTTTAATGTAGAATTTCTTCAAAAATTCATGAGTTACATATCCTGAAACTATAATTCTGTGGTGATGTTGTTTTCTATGTATTTAGATCCAATTTGGTCCTTTGTAAGGTCTCCTTCTAGTCTCATAACTCGGATCCGATTAGATACTTCTTGGAGCCAGTGTTTGTTTGTTTCCATTTTAAGATCGTAGTGTTGATATAATTGTTAATACCTTGATATATAGAGTGTTTACGGTATGTTGATATAGAACCGAATCTGAGTGGTTAGTAAAAATTGATAGAAAGTGTTACTTTGTTTGATGCAATTCTATGAATTAATGCATGGTGAATTTCCTGGGTAATTGAACAAGAACTCGTGGCATCATGTTCTTTTAGTAATCACCTCAGTTGTAGCATATTTAATTTGTTGTTGATGCATTGTGTGCATCCTCTATTCCTTGTCTCCAAGTGTATAGGCATTGTCTTGTGTCTGTAGTGTTACTTGATTGATTGTAGACTTAACCTTTGAGTTTGTCTTGGAGCCTAAGATTGGAAAGTCCTGTTACTTAAATTAGTTATGTGCTGCTACATTAATGGAAGCCTTTGTGTTTACTTCACTTTATTTTCCTCTAAATCTTATCAATTAATGAAATTTCCCTTCACTAACTATTGAATTTAAATCCAAAATATCATAAATTTAATTGTCCGATTAAGGTCTGGAACAGGTGCCAGACTGTGTTGTGTGTCAGATTAAGGTCTGTAACAGGTGCCAAACTCTGTTGTGTTCTGGATTAAGGTCTGAAATAGGATCCATATTGTGTTGTGTGCCAGATTCAGGTTTGGAATAGGTGCCAGATTGTGTTGTGTGCTGGATTAAGGGCTGGAACAGAGTCTGGAACCCTGTTGGTTGGGAGAGTTGTGTGCTAACCTTGTCACCTAAATTCATATCCTTAATTTACTAATTGATGACTCTTATTGAAGTGTAGTGAAGGGATTTTTGTGGCGTAAACCTTTTTAAAAAGAAATGTCTCCATGTAAAGAACATTCACAAATGAACTTACTTGTAAACCAGAATTACATGTCTACCTTATTATTGAATTTGATGATTTGACCTTCCTTTAGTTCAAATACTTGGAGATGTAGTTTAGTATCTGGATCTTTATTTTTATTGTTAATTAATACTTTGGTCTTCTCTCAATTCCTTAAATGGATATGTAAGTTGGTATATGAAGTCCAATGCTTAATATGTTGATCTTCTTACAGTCTTATTATATGGATATGAAAGTAGATATGAAATCTTATTATATTACTTAATATGGTTGACTTTTAATTCTTTTTAAATGGATATGCAAAGCACCTTGAATTCTTAAATTTCTTTTATGGATGATTTTCTTATATTTTTATAAAAAGAAACTTATAGTAGTGTTGAATATTTATGTATTGCTTAAGAAGATTTATGATCTTCTTAAGGTTGTCTATAAATGGAAACATATAATTAACATTGAATTTGTATGTTTTTCTTAAGGAAGATTTTAATCTTCTTATGGTATTTTATAAATGGGTATGTAAATTAGTATTGAATTCCTTATTCATTTCTAAATAATATATATCATGTTATTAAGATACATAGTTGAGTTACTTAGGGGTTTTTCATTACATCATCTTGATTCACTTGATAAATGATACTTGACATTAAATGAACTCGACACTAACAAGATACTAGTGATGATGAGAAATAGATCTTTATTTGTTACAAAGATTGTAATTATGCTCCTGTGCTTTTATTAATCCTTATGCATTTTTCTGTTACTCAAATTTTCACCTAATATTGCTTAAAGGATTGATTAAGCAAGGTAGTTTATTCTATGGAACAATGAATAATTAATGATTAAGTGTGTTTGATAAATCTAGTTGAATTTCAGCTTATGATTGGATTAAGGGGATTTATATACCTCCTTGTTCCTTAGAACACTCGCTAGTCCCGAGACCTTAAATGGTCAAAATCAATCGATGAATATTGGACTTGAGCATTTCTTATGTGTCTTGGAGGTCCTAACCATGCATGATAGGTTGGAAAGGTAGTTTCCTTATGTTATCTTTATGAGATATTTGGATGAATAATAGTGATGTTTCTTTCATTAGGTTGTGATGAATTTGATTGTGTATTTATTAATTTATGTTGTGATGTATGTCACTTGTCATAATGTTGTTTTAAAAAACAATATTTACCTCTTTTATACTCACTATTTGTTGTCATAATGGAGGGTACGTTGCAAAATTTTTGAGATCAATCAGACTGGAAAGGTCGGCAGAGAACACAAGAAGATCCCACTACCCAAGTTAAGTGCCAGTTTGTTTTGAGAGACAAGAACGAAGTTCCAATTGAACTTGAGTAATACAAGGACACAACACAACCACATCAAGAGCTCTACAAACACTGTGAATTAGTTATAGTCTATGTAACTTTCGAATAAGATGTACACTACCCTTCAGATAGAATTTAATATGGCACACAATAGTAAAAGAAAAATCGTAAAGGTGAGAGTGAAATAATTAGAAATTCCCAGTAATAAAAATTGAATAACCAGATTAAATCATCATCGAATATGAATAAAATGGTGCCTTGGTTGGTGTCGATTTTTGTTAAAATAAAAGACCGCTAAAACAAAGAATTGTACTATTCAAGAAAAATACACCAAATTATACCAAGGGCTCAACAAATAAAAAAAGTTTCCATTCAATAGAGCAACAATTCTTCACATATTTTATTTTAGAACTAAATCTAATCAACAACAAATATAATTGGGGTAACATTCAACAGAATAATATTTTTGTACATTTATTCAGATAATAAATCTAAGCAATTGAAAAAATATAAGTTTACTCCATTCCATCGACAATAAGGTATGATTACATATAAATGACAAGGAGTGATAAATAAGATCATTTCCACATACATATATAGTATGAAAAAATTAATATTCTATTAACAAAAAAATATCTATACACTTAAATACCATGACCAAGATTGATGTTGTTTGAAGATAATCCTCAATCTGAAACTTATGTCGTGTCCTACTCCTTTGTATTCCAATACCAATACTTCATCTGTACCTCCCATCCAATGCTAGGGGTACTCTTCTTCCTCCTTAGCCCCCCGAGCCGCAAAGGGGCCACACACAAAAACCAAAATGCAATAGCTCCAAGCTTGCCTTGAAAGGAAGAGATTCCACTCTTTCTCCAAGCTTGGTATCCAAAATCTCACAAGTAAAAAAAATTCCACAATACTTTTGTCAGCATAACCTTACCAAGAATAAGAGAGATCAATTTCCCCTTCTACACTATTTGTTTTATAGAAATTTCCTCATGACACATATCCACATGCACAATTAATTAAATTTTTAATTAATTTAATTAAGATTATTCACCCACACACTTGTCACACTCTCCCCAAGTTGCACAAGTAACTACCATTTTATTTTATTTAAAAATTGAATTTTCCTCACATTTCCCTATGTGTTCCTATTTTCTCTCGTAGGTGTCCCTTTGTTACCCAGAATTTCATTTAATGAGTGTTTCCTAATTAAATCTTAGTTAGAGTTGGAATATGAGTCTTCTTCTAGTTAGATTAGTGGTAGCTTGACTCTAGATAATATTCTGTGTGCAACTATTATCTCATATTTTATTTCTTTCTATTTAAAAAATCCCTTTTTATTATTTTCATGCACACATGTGCAATTTATCCAATCTTTAGATTTTAAATCCCTTTATTATTTTCATGCACACATGTGCAATTTATCCAATCTTTTAGATTTTATTTTTCCTTTTTCTTAGATTTTGATTATTCTCCAATCTTTTTAACTTATGTCATAATTCATTAGTCCTTTAATTAAATTTAGACTTATACTTAGTTTAGACTTAGGCTTAGAATTTTTTTGGGCTTTATAATTAATAAATTCATTGTTTAATTAATTATTTTAATGCAACAAGTTCTAATCATTTAAATGTTTTCTAGGCCACCTAAATTTATTGACTCAAGTTTTTAATTATGTGACGTGCCCTTCAAGATGCACCTTTGTGCTCAAAGGGTGCCACTCACCTTTGACTGGTTTTGGAAGTTTGTCCAACCCTTGGTGTCAACACTCCACTCGTTCGACCTTGTGATAGACTAAGGGATTCTAAGGAATAAGAACTCCGCCTTATTACATGCCCATTAGAATCTTTGTGAGTGATTGTCTCAGTCCACCCTCACAACATCGTGGACCTCTCAAACTAGGTAATCGTTAACCTACAGTTCAGGCCATAGAGGGAGTGTTAGTAGGTTGTGACAGGGACATTGCCACACCTCTCCCTCAATGTTTGGTTTCTATGCATGGCCCCTCTACTCCTTATGTGAGTTGGATTAGCAAGCATCGTCAAGCATGCATCCACTGATAAAAACTGTGTCAATAATCCATATACGTAAATCACACTATAATTAATCATATGTCACAAGTGTGTAAAATGAAATACTAAATCAAAATACAATTCACTCACTGAGTCAATCCGGATTCCAGGGAAGTCCATTGATGCCATCAACATCCATAACCTGTCACGTGTCCTGCACACTCAAGAAAACTCATCAATAGCATCTTCCAATACATATACAATGAATAACAATAAGTCACAACACATCATCATCATCATGTATAATCCATAATCGAAACAAAACCATAATGTACCATAACCGGATCACTTGCACACAAGTGTCCTCAAAGAATAAGTCAATTAAAGTGTGTTCAATAGAGAGAGTTGTTACAACTTTGGAAATATGTAACCATTGCATCCAATATTGCTATATTTGTTTTCAATTTAAAACAATAATGTTCAAATTTTATGGCATTGGTTGGATGGTTTGGTGGAATAGAGAACCAAATGGTTCCATCCAATATCTTATATTATACATAAGCAATTTCTGCAGTGCTTTAGTCCCTAAAAGGGATGAAGAGAAACAATTTTCAAACTCTGTAGACTATTTGTCTTGTAGTTCTAAAAATTAGGTTGGCTTGGACAACACTTCAATGTTCCTAATTTGTAACAAGTAAAAACAATGTCCCATTTATCCCAAGTAGGACATTGATCAGTAAAAAGAACCTTTTTATTAGTAAAATTTGTAAAGTAAAATACATAAAATAACCTTTTTATCAGTAAAATTTGTAATTTAACAATTGAAGAATGAGAAAAACATATCATCACCAACCTGTTAAAAAATATAAATATAAATAATAAGAATTAAATATAGATATGAAAATATAAGACACAATTTTAAAGTAAATAAATCCAATTTATAAACTAATGAGATTTATTTATAAAAATGAAAATATATGACCTATATTATCAACTTAGATAAGTCAAAATGTTTAATCATCTATTTAAAATAGAGAGAAATACAATAATAAACAATAGAGTGCAAAAATGATTAAAATTACAAACCTTGTCTTCAATTGTGTTAGAATTTCCAATCCTCCTTTTCTTTAATTTGTCATTGGAAATTAAGAAATATCTTACGGACTACATATAGTAAATGAATGGATTTTTGTAGAACACCTTATTTGTAGAATTTAGTTGAAAACAAATATGAATCACTACAATGTGTTAAACTTATGGATCTAAGAATTGAGTTCATTATACTTTATCTTTGCCAGATACACTATATTTAGGATTTCCTAAAATTTATTTAATTATTTGAATCTTGTGTTCACCATCAAATATCCAAAATTTGATGTTCCCAACATCTATATATGTTTCATTTACATTTTTTACAAGGTTTACCAATGAATCAGATTCATTGGTATCGAATGGAATCGGAAGAGCATCTGGAAATGTTGTTTGAAATTTATCTAGGAAATATCTCGCTGATAGTTGAACATTTGAATCATCTTGTAATATCAATTTAAATAATTTGGGGGATTCCCTACATCTTTCAACATCCACCTTTCTACCAAAGGTGCTTGAAAATAAATAAAAATTCTTGAAGTATGCATGAATTTCATCACATTGGTCTGAAAGCTTCATTGTCTGAGATTCATATTTCCTAGAGTTCTAAAACTATGTAGCAAGTTTGAAATCACTTTCTACAATGATGTCTTCCAAGTCAAATAAATATAGTCTCCTCAAATAAAGTAATTGAGCGTCTAGTTTATCATCTAGTATTTTATTAGATCATTTACTTTTTTTTTGCAAACAAAGAAGCACAAATGATGTTTTCTTACATCTCACGTAGAGGTATTTTAGAACAACAATGATACGTTCTAAATGATAAATGCAACTCTTTAAACCAAAATTAGTGAAGATCTCATAACTATCCAGCTTGAACATTGAATTTTTATTGTATTTGGAAACTCCTTGCTTGAAGATTCAATCAAATATGGTCTAAATTTGGTGTACTCCACTTGACAAGAAACCAATTCTTTTTCACTTTCTTTAATAACCTCCAATTGAAAGTCAATATGACTCTCATTGTGAGCATAACAATTTACACTTATTCCTGATATATCTGGATCTTTTCCATCTATGAATACAAAATAGATACATATCTAGAAACATATTCATGGGAGTTTCTATTTGAACATACCAATAATCCACAAATTCATATTTATTCGATGTATTGTACTTCTTGATCATTTCAAAAGTAGAAGTGGAAATTGTTGTTGAAACTGCAATTTAAGTTGCACAAGATTTTTGTTTTGGGGATGATGGTTGTAGCATTTTGCTTGTTTTGGAGCCGAGGGACTCTGAAAATAATAAAAAGAAATTATTAGCATAAATCAAAATGAAATTATAATTACAAATTTTATCATACAATTTTCTATTAAAATTTGAAAGGCCTATCTAATCTAACCATTTCTAAAGGAGTATAAATAATATATAAAATAACCATACAAATTGGAGGAGGCATCATTTGTGTATCACTTTCTTTTTGTTTTTTCTTCAATGTTTACTTATAATTTCATATTCCATAGTTTTTTAAAACAATAGTTAAAAAAATGTCTATAATTTCAAATGGATGGAAAAAACATGCAATAACACACATTACTAAAGAACCTTATAATACATCAGTTTCATTTGCATGCACAAGAAAAAATAAATTCATGTCCTATGCAATATTACTACCCACATAATGATATATTAAAATTCATCTAGTCTCAAATTGCATACGAATATTGTCTAACTATGTGTAAACAAGTATAAACTATATTTAAAAATGCCATACCAACTACAAGAGACTTGTGATGAGTCATATTTGCATTCACTTTTTTCTGTGATGCTTTTTTGTTTTTTCACTTGCACCATAGTTCTTAGCATCTGAAAAATATTTGTAAACAAAATATTATAATAATTTCAAAAGAATTAAAAGAAAATGAAGTAAAAAAGGCAATAATTTTATATAACATCTCATTTCATACATATGCACAACAACATGGAAGTCCATATCATACACAACCTTACTACAAGAAAAACAATATCTCAAACTTCATCAATCAACATTCATATACTAGCATATTGTCTAACCATTTGTAACAAAGTTTAAACTTATTTTGAAACTATTGTAACGACCCCTCCATTATGACATCAAATAATTGAGTACAATAGAGCAATATTGTTTTTTGAAACATCCACTGTTAGGACAAGTGATATGCGATAACGACATACATAATAATTACACTTTCATTCTCATTTCATCACTACACAAAAATAACCATATACCTTGTCACAAATTCAAGATCAACCATATCACATAAGGATAACAAAGAATATCTACCTGCCCAACCTATCCTGCAAGGTTAAGACCTCCAAGACAAATAATAAACACTCAAGTACAGGATGCATCTGATTTATTTTGACCATTTAAGGTCTTAGGACTGGTGACTATTCTCAAGAGTAAGGAGATATCTAGTTCCCTAAACCAACATCCTATTCAAATTTTTGTGATAAATTAACAACGATACTCATGTTCAAGTTCTTAAGCACATAGTAGTCTATTATGAATGAAACATCAATTCAAGGATTAAACATGTGTAGAATAAAGCATTTGTAATAATGTAACACCCACTAGTAGTTAAATAATAATTGAGTAACTAGCAATTTAAAATTATTTGTGAAGATATCTCAATATAAATTGTGTTACCATGATTATTATAATTTATTAATTTCTAGGCATTAAATTATAACTATCAATCTTATTCATTTTTTTCTTTTATGGTAAACTTTCTTTTTTGGATAATTTAATTGGTTCACTATTATATCATTGTCATAAATAATTATAATATTTCTTCCATTAACTTATTAATTAAATTATCGTGTTGAATATTTACTTGACGTATCTTTATACACAGTAATGCGATTACCTTATTATTATTATTATTATTATTATTATATATATAATCAGAGAAGAACTATTTTAAAAGTAACAATAAAAACAACCAACCAAGAGGAACTTTGGATTTTGTCAATTTAAAGTGTTCAAAAGTATTTTATGAGTACACAACGCACAAGTGAAAGGTGTACCGTACGTTCGAGTAGAGAAAATTTTTAAACAAGGAGCACAAAGTTTCACAAGAGGCAAATTCCTCAAGTAAAAATTAGATAATGAGCATCGGTCTATAATCCATTATTGAAGTCATAAATTACAAGTGTGTAATCATTTGACCCAAGTCAATCAACTAGTAATACGTATGATACACATGGCAACCACGTATTATGTATTGGAGGTAAATTTTTGTGTAATAATTTTATGCAATGTATATTCATAACATACAAATACCTATTCCTATCTCTGATATCTCCATTGTACAAGTCGTTACTGAGATATATTTTTAATTATTAGTGTAAGTTGTTGATCGTGGAAGTTATCGGAACCTAGAGGGAAAACGATCAAAATAATGAACTCAATGAAAACACTATTATTATTCTCGTCATGCCATAAAATAATCATGCTGCATAACAGTTGGTAAAATGAAAGAAACATGGCGAAAAAGAAAGTTGTGGCGAGGAAATGAAAGATTTTATTGTGTAGGTTCGTTTAAGGTCGAAACCGCAATTTACCATTTTTAATTTAATTTAAAATCCATTTTCCCTCACAGTCTCCATTGTGTTCTTATTTTTGCTCTTAGTTGTCCCTTTGTTCCCCAAATTTTCATTTAATGAGTCTCCTAACTAGATCTTAGTTAGAGTTGGATTATGAGTCTTCTTCTAGTTAGACTTAGTGGGAGTTTGACTCTAGATACTATTCTATGTGTACACATATTCTCTCAGAATTTATTTCTTTCTATTTTAAAAACCCCATTTTATTAATTTTATGCACACATGTGCATTTTATCCAATCTTTAGATTGTATCCCCCTTTTTCCTAGAGTTTGATTATTCTCTATTCTTTTAATTTATTTAATATTTTAATTTATTCCCCTAACTAACTTAGACCTAGGCTTAGTCTTAGAATTAATCTTATACTTTTATTGGGATTTATAATTAATAAATTCAATTTTTAATAATTTATTTTAAATCCAACAAGGTCTAATCAATTAAATGTTTTCTAGGCCACCTAGATTTATTGACTCAAGTTTTTAATTACGCAACGTGCCCTACAAGATGCACCTTCGTGCTCCAAGGGTGCCACTTGCCTTTGAGTAGTTTTAGAAGTTTGTCCGATCCTTGGAGTCAACACTCCACTCGGTCGACCTAGTGAGAGACTAAGGGCTTCTAAGGAATAAAGACTCTGCCTTATTGCGTGCTCCTTAGAATCTTCGTGAGCGACTGTCTCAGTCCGCCCTCACTACATCGTGAACCTCTTGAACTAGGTAATAATTAACCTACCATTTGAGCCATGGCGAGAGTGCTATTAGGTTGTGACATGGACGGTGCCAAACCTCTCCCTCAATGTATGGTTATTGTGCCGAACCCCTTTACTCCTTATGTAAGTCAAATTAGCAAGCATCGTTAGCCTACATCCATTCAAAAAAACATTGTCAATGATCCATATACATAAATCATACGATAATCAATCATATGTCACATGTGTGAAAAATGAATACTCAAATAAAATTACCATCCACTCTCTAACTCAATCTGGAGTCCAAGGAAGTCCATTGATGCCATCAACATCCATAATCTATCATGTGTCTTGCACACTCAGGAAAAATCGTCAATAGAATCTGCCAATACATATATATCAATTAACAATAAGTCACAACCATCAACAACATCATGTATAATCCAGAATCGAAACAAAATAAAAATGTACCATAATCGGATCACTTGCACACAAGTGTCCTCAAAGAATAAGTCAATAAAAGTGTGCTTGGTAGAGCGAGATGTTACAAGTTCCATATCATTTGAAGAAGAATTTATTGGTTTATTTATTGAGTTTTCTTTTTCCTTGGGTGCTTCCTTTGAAATCTCACTCGCTTTATAGTCCATGATTTCTGAAAACAAAAATAGAAAACTATTACTATAACTTGAAATTATTGAAGAAAACGTAAATTTATAAATATTATCATTTCTTGCAACATTGTACTTGTAACAAAAGGAACAAGAATAAAACAAGTGTATAGCCAATGATAATAGCTAACCATGACAATTATGAGAACAAATACACTGCTAGAACATGAATTGCATCATTTTGATTGTGCCTAGAGGAAAGCTACCACCCACTATCTCTTCTTCTAGCAAAAGTGCATTG
>SNQJ01S0052215.1:0-20789 GCA_010110895.2 Picea sitchensis | reverse complement strand
GAAATCCCTAGCATATCATCTAAGAGCTCAAAGACATTACACAGATCTACTATACAAAACTTGAAGAAGACCAACAGAATAACCTATTGGGCTAATACCCACAAGAGATGGAAAGTTTCCTCAGAAGATCATTCAAGCCATGTTTTTATGAGGTGAGTGGTCTAGGGATGTCCAGTCATAGTAAGACCAAGGGCAGGTGTTGTTTGTGGGTGCCTTTGTAGGAGGCGAGTTGTACCCGTCATGGATGCATTTTTTCTAAGCCCTTTATTGCCTTTATTTTTCTTTTATTTCTTTTCTTTCTTTTTTACTTCAAGGTCTGACCAGAGGACACTGCCTTGGCATGGTGACCAAAGATGACAGTGTTACCCACTGGTATCTTCACAGAGATGATAAGGCTATCTCGTGATGAGATCCCCTTTCCCTTGGCCATGTAACCAAAGGTCATTGCCCTGGCGTGGTGACCAGATAATGGCAATGTCATACTGCTGGATACCTATGAAAATAATGGGTCGGCTCATGATGAGACCTCCCATCCTCTTGGTTAGGTCTTGTTTTATTATTTTTCTTAGGGTCCCTTTAGTTTCTTATTGAGAGGCCTTTTATTTCCTTCTCGGGGATCCCTGGGCGAAGCGTCTCTAGGTTTCATTTCTTATGGATTTTATCTTTTACCAGCTACTTTTACCCCCTGGGCCTTTAGCCCCTTCTTCCCACAAGACAAAGTGTAACCCCAAAAGGTCATCCTAATGGTCGGACTAAGGGAATGGGATGGATGAATGGGAGATAAGATGTAAAATGATATAATGGTGGGAGCGGATGATGGCTCTGCAAATCCCCTTTGGTGGCTAACCAAAACCCATGAATGCAAGCTTGCTAATTCACCCCATCAATCACCCCAGCAATGGTCAAGTGGATTAGTGTAAGATCCAAGTAGTCATCAGAAATGAAAGGAACCTAATGCATATATAAGAAGGTTATAATGATCAAACATGACACATACCATGATACCTCAGACCAATTACCTCATGGAGCAAGAGTCCTCTCTGATGCAAGTCCAACCCGATGGTGATGGAAGTTGTTGTTGCTGACAGGACAAGTCTCGCGAAGAAGAAGAAGAATGGGCCCTCCAGGGCCATGCTCAGGTCAATCCTGCTCTCAGTACTTCATGTCTAGGACCTGTGGGCCTCGAGACATTATCTCCTAGTTATCCCTAGATATCGGGGATAACACAACCAACTCAACAGAAACAACAAACCAGTCAATCTTATTTTATATAACTAGCCTAATATCTTAAAATTAAAACATAGCTAAAACATACAGAGAGATCCCTCTCTGAAGCTGGTAGGGCTAGATTCAAGTTTCGAAGTGGTTGGATAAAGTTACCTCTTGTAGATTTCTTCTTTCCTGACAACCTCTGGGAATTTACAGAGCGTTAACATAGTGGCGACCTCACTGGGGAACTGAACAAACTTTCAAACCCACTTTTTCTTTTTCCCTAGAAGCAGACTTTGTTTTTGAACAAATAGTAAATCTAAGAAATAAATAATGTTTAGAGGTTGTTAAAATCTTGTGCATATTAATTTCGGACTCATAAAACTAAAAAATATATAAAATTAGAAAAATCTAGCTCCTAAAAGAGTTTATACTCGATCTCACTTAGACCCAGAACCCACAATAGCAACTGATAATCCAGAACAATTACTTAGAAAGAAGACAGTTACATAAGGTTCAAGGAGTCATAGTCTCCTCAACAAGTCCTTTTCCCTCCCAAAGGAACTCGTTACCCTTCAATATCTTGACTTTGACACCAATTTCGAGCAAAGCATGTTTAGAACAAAATCAGATAGCTTTGTAACTGAAATCATTTTAGACCCAAAAATCCTACAACCCCGGACCCCCTGAAATACTATCTCCCACTACAAAACCTCAAACCGCTCACTCTGTGCTAGCAAGCCCCTCCTCCTCCTCATCTTCTGTCACTGCCCCACCTGTAATACAAATTGTTGTCCCGCCTCCTCCACCTATCATGGCAGCCAGATATGCTCCCTTGGTGTTGGCCGCACCTCTACATGCTATGCCCCAGGATTATCAAACGAGACTTCCACAATTTGATGGAACAGGGCCCTTGAGCGCACAACAACACGTTGATAAAATGAATGACTATTTTGATCTGCAGGAAGTAGATGAAACTGACATTCAAATGAGATTGTTTGTGCAGAGTTTGACCGGTGACGTTAAGAAATGGTACAAAGGTTTATGTGTTGCCTCGGTGCTCAACCTTACAACGTTTCAAAGAAGTTTTCTAGACAGATGGGAGGTAAAGAAAAATCCTCTCCAAATCTTGTCAGAATACGAAAACATTAGAAGGAATCAAGGTGAGACAGTTCAAGACTACTGCACCCGCTTCAATAATCTGTACAATGCAATTCCAACTAATATTAAACCCCCACAAGGTTTAGCACTTATTAAATTCCCTGACAGTTTCGACGTTGATATGTCATATCAATTAAGGGAAAGAAATTCCACCACCCTGGAGGACATGTAGAAAAGCGCAATAAGTATGGAGGCCAACCTGTTGGCTAAAAGGGCACGGCAGAGGACCGAAAGGAGAGTCACTATTAAAGAATAACCTTCTACATCTTCTTCTGACGCCAAGTTGGATTCATTAGCTAGAGCAATGGAAAGGATGATGGAGAGACTTACTGTATCCAAAAGAAATCCTCCTAGAGAAAATCAACTTGCTCCACAAATTTGGAATCCTAACTTCAGAAGAAATCCTCCTCAAATTAGGCAGAGAGATGCCAAGGATCAAAGAGAACAAAGGGGTCCTGATCAATAGATCAGACCACCCCTACAGGAAAATTATGTCGATGAAGGAGAAGAGGTAATTGAAGAATTGGAGGACACACACATAAACCTCATGGGTATTCACGATAACGAAGCTATTTTCCTCACTCAGGAAATAACTTTTCCTTCTTTCTCAAACACAGGTGAGAGAAGAAGCTGAAGAGACTAAACAACAGGCCTTTGAAAATGCCATTATGGAGGTACATAGGCAGTACAATTTGCGAAGTAAGAAGACGGATGAAAGTTCCCCAAAAAAGGTAACTGAAACAAAGAAAGTGGTCGAAACCAAGAAAGCCCCTGAGCCTCCTACCAAGAAGATCCATGAGAAAGGTAATGCTGAAGCTCCAGAAAAAAGAAACCTTACCATTTTACAAAGATCCACGCAGATTGAGGTTTCATCAACCAACCCACCAAATACTTATGCCCAGAAGACTATGGTGGACAAATCATAATTGTTGAGCCAAAGCAGGGCACCTACTCCTTTCAGCCTCGAAGGGGAATTAGCCAAAGTGAAAATTCCCATTCCCCTTTCTGAGTTGATGAGTAAGGATGCTTACCAATCACAGGTAATCAAAGTGATGAGCATTGAACCTGATATAGGCACGATGGCCTTAACTGTTGGATCAACGAATCATTCGGACACTGTAAATCTTACCGACGATCAACCTGAACTCCTTTTTGGCCCTGAAGTTGATGGTCAGACTGACAATGGTGTTGTCACTCCTTTTTACATCAGCCTTAATATACATGACTTGATTCTGCATAATGCTATGTTAGATTCAGGTGTTTCCCATAACTTGATGCCTAAAGCAGTGATGGAAAAACTGGAACTCGAGGTCACCAGACCTTACAAGGACTTACACTCTTTTGACTCCAGCAAAGTCAGATGTATCGGATTGATCAAGGACTTATGTATCACTCTAGTTCAGATTCCGGAAAAAAGCATGGTTATGGATGTTGTGGTCGCAAACATTCCCCCAAATATGGCATGTTGTTGTCTAGGTCTTGGGAGGCCAAGTTGAAAGGTACTTTGCAGTTGGATATGTCGTATGCCACCATCCTAGTATTCGGACAATAGAGAAGATTGTACAGAGAAACGTTGATGAAATATATGGTCAACAACCAAGAAAATCCACATAACTATCCTTTGTACTCTGCACACTCCAACTTAGATTATTTCATCCTATATAACAATGGCGATATAGGAGAGCAAATCGCTCAACTGGAAGAAAATAGACTTGATCCGAAAGAAGGCCAAGAAATCGATGAGGCAGAAAGAAAGAAAAATGTGATAAGTGAAGAATTGCCAGTAGATTTTTGGAGCATGGACTTCGATGGAGTTGTAAGCAAAGAAGGAGTTGGAGCAGGAGTTTGGTTGCACAATCACAAATCCAGGTATTCGGAAAACCATTCTTACAAATTAAATTTTCAATGCACTAACAACATTGCTGAGTACGAAGCTTTGATGCTCGGTCTGAAACTTCTAAAGAAAGTTGGTTCCAAACAAATCATGGTAAGAGGCGATTCTGAATTAATTATCAAACAAATCAAAGGTGAGTATGCAGCGAAACATCCCCGTCTTAGAGCTTATAGGAATGTTGTTTTGGATTCCCTTAAATGTTTTACTGAAGTTGATTTACAGGTTATGCCCAGGGGACAGAATATTTTAGCAGATGGTTTAGCTACGTCAGCAACTACATGCAAGATACCTTTTTGTTCCACTAGTCCATACACGGTGGAGGTGAAGTGCAGACCAACTGTCCGAGACAACATCAGATACTGGTAGGTATTTGGGAACGATGACCAAATTGAAGATTTTCTACAATGCAAAAATGATTTCGAGTGTACAAACATAGACTTAGAAAACGAGGATGAAAATGTAAATAAATCTGATTTTGGAAATGATAGTGTAAATAAGATAGATTCAGGAGAGTTAGGTGAAGACGAGATAGAATCTTACATTTTTCATTTGAAGAGTAATGTTTTACCTAGGGGTTTAGTTCCTTTAAAAGACCTTTGTGATTTTAATGATGTAGCTAAAAAACCAAAAATTGAAGCCAGTGGTAAAGAGGTTGAAGACGTTAACATAGGGACAAAAGAGAAGCCCAGGATAGTAAAACTTTCTAAATCCTTACCTCCTAAGCAGAAACTCAAATACATTGAACTTTTCAAGGAATATACGAACGTTTTTGCTTGGGGATATGAAGATTTAAAATCTTATGACACAAGTATCATACAACATAGAATCCCGATAAAAGAAGATCAAAAACCTTTTAGACAAAAGCTTAGGAGAATCAATCCCAAGTTACTCCCCCTGATAGAAAAATAAATTAAAAAGATGTATGATGCTAAAATCATAGTTCCCTTGCGATTTTCAAAATGGGTTTCAAATCTGGTCCCAACCCGAAAGAAGTCCGAGGAAATCAGGCTTTGCATTGATTTCTGAAACCTGAACAAAGTTTCTCTAAAGGACAACTACCCATTGCCGAAAATGGACCACATCTTACAAAAGGTAGTTGGATCCAGTAGAATCTCCTTATTGAATGGTTTTTCAGGCTATAACCAGGTTCTCGTTCACCTAGATGACCAAGAGAAAACAACCTTCACAACACCTTGGGGCACCTTCATGTACGTGAAAATTCCTTTTGGGTTGATGAACGCTAGGGCCACTTTCCAAAGAGATATGGACATCGCTTTTGTGGAAGAACTTGGCAAATTTATTTTCATTTATCTGGATGATGTAACTATTTATTCCCAATCCGATGACGAGCACTTAAGACATCTCAGACGAGTATTTGAGAAATGCAGGAAATTTGGGATTTCTCTGAATCCTAAGAAAATCCTTTTTGGATTAGAGGAAGGTAAATTGTTGGGGAACATAATCTCTAAGGACGGAATTAAGATAGATCCCAGTAGAATAGAATCCATTCAGAAATTAGAACACCCAAGGAATATCAAGGAGTTACAGTCTT
Source organism: Picea sitchensis (assembly GCA_010110895.2). Lineage (NCBI taxonomy): Eukaryota > Viridiplantae > Streptophyta > Pinopsida > Pinales > Pinaceae > Picea > Picea sitchensis. The sequence continues at coordinate 14,973 of SNQJ01S0052215.1, read as the reverse complement.
TCATTGGAAAAATAATTTTTCTGAGAAGATTCATACCTAACCTGGCCGAGCTTCTCAGGAACATCACAAACATGTTAAAAAAGGACACAAAAATAAAATGGTACACTGAATCTAAACAATATTTTGAACAAGTTAAACATGCACTCACACAGGCTCCAGTCTTGATCCGTCCTGATTTCACCAAAGATTTTTACTTTTTTTCTTTCGCTTCTGAACATACCATTGCAACAGTATTACTACAGAAAAACAACGAACGGTATGAACAACCCATAGCCTTTTTCAGTAAATCATTAAGAGATGCTGCTTTGAATTATAAAATAATGGAGAAACAAGATTTTTCCCTGGTAAAAGCCATAAAGGATTTTAGAGTATATATTCTCCATTCTCACACATAGCATATGTCCCGAACACGGTAGTAAAGGACATTTTAACTTAGGACAATACAGATGGCTGAAGAGGAAAATGGATTGCTATAATTCTGGAGTATGACATAGAGATTAAGCCTACTAAACTGATTAAAGGTCAAGGTATAGCAAAGTTAATGGTTGAATCCAATTTCCATGCTCTTGATATTAATTTCTTAGCTGCAGTAGATGAACAGGGAGAGTAGGCGACTCCAAGCATGAAAGAGGTATTTCTAAAATCTCCATGGCACGCAGACCTGATATTTGTTTTTCATAACTTACAAGCTCCCCCTGTTCTAACCAAAACTAAAACTAGGTTTTTGAAATTGAAAGCATTAAAATTTTGCATTCTAGAAAGCAATCTATACTGGAAGGATCCTGGAGGTATTTTGTTGAATTGTCTGTTAAAAGATGAAGCTGACAAAGTATTGTAGGATTTTCATGCAGGGGACTGTGGTGATCATCTGAGATGGAAGACCACAGCTAACAAAATTCTCAGAGCTGGGTTCTATTGGCCTACGTTGTTCACTGATGTGCATCAGAAAGTGACTTCGTGTCATAAATGTCAGGTTTTCGAGGGAAAAAATAAGCTTCTTCCTTTGCCCCTGAAACCAATCTCTGTTGAAGATCCTTTGCAGCAATGGGGATTAGACTTTATTGGAGAAATACATCCTCCCTCTTCTGGCCAGCACAGGTGGATTCTTACTGCCACAGACTATTTCACAAAATGGATCAAAGTTGTACCAAGCAAGCAAGCTAATGATTCTGTCATTATTAAATTTCTTGAAAATAATATCTTGTCTCGTTTTGGATGTCCTAGAAAGATTATAACTGGCAATGCAGCTACTTTCCAATCTAAGAAGCTCATATACTTTTGCAACCAATATCATATTGGTTTGGGTCATTCCACATCTTATTACCCTCAGGGAAATGGGTTGGCGGAGTCATCCAATAAGACCCTGGTGAACATTATTAAGAAGACTTTGCAAGAAAACAAAAAATCATGGCATAACAAGTTGGTTTTTGCACTATGAGCCGACAGACTGACCACCAAGAGGTCAATTTGTATGTCACCATATCAACTGGTCTATGGCACTGAAGCAGTTTTTCCCACTTCCTTAGGAGTTCCTTTCATGAAATTGCTGCAAGAGATGCAAGCCGAGCCGAACGACTCCCAAGGAAGGATAAACCAGATGATCCACTTGCAACAATCCAGAGAAGAAGTATACAACAAAACTCATGTTGTCCAAGAAAGCATTAAGAAGATATTTGACAAAAGAACTAAAGAAGATGACTTTGAGCTAGGTGACTTAGTACTGAGATGGGATGCCTGAAATGAGGATAAAGGGAAGCATGGCAAATTCGACATTCTATGGAAGGGACCTTACATGATTCAATCATTCAGAGGAAATAATGCCTTCTTTCTCAACAACAGTGATGGAACAAATCTACCAGGAGGACCTGTAAATGGCAGAATGTTGAAGCACTATTCACCTCCTCAGTAGGGACCTGCAGTGACACTTTTCCATAGTACAAACAATTTTCATTTTGTTTACAAGTTTTTGAGTGAAATAAATTTGATCAGATGGTTGAAGACCGCAGAGAAGGCCCTAAGCCACTGAACATTGTTTTCCAGTTTTCAAAAATAAAACCAATCAAGCAACAAAGTCAACTATGGAGAAAGTTTTGCAGAACATCAAGAATCTGGATTCTTGGCACTTCACAAGGAGAGTACCATCCCCAGGTGGAGCCACTATTATAACCCTATAATTTATAGGATCAATTGGTGACTGAAATGTTATCTCTTTAAGTTTTTTTGTTTTTCAAATGATTGTCCATTCTGCAAATAATTTGAGAAAAGAAAAGAAAAAGAAAAAGAAAAAGAAAATGAATAAAAGAGGGCATAAAAGAAATTCAATAGAGCCCCATGCAATAACAATGATTTAATCCATAACGTTTAAGCATGGCCAAGTTCTTTTAAATTGATGCTGATAGGAGTAGTGAATAAGCTTGGCTAAACTGTTTAATCTTAGCCAAGTGATTTACGTTAGTTAATGAATAAATCTGACCAAACTACCTAATCTTAGTTAGATAACCCCAGGATAGAGTAATTTCTTAGTCCAACAGTTTAATCTGGAATAATTGTCATAGGTAATTAGGTTAGAGCATAGGTTAGTTTTATTTATCTCAATAAAACAAGCATGACGATCAATGTTGAACCATATCTTTGAGGTTTAAAAAGGTTTGATGTCTGACCCCTTGGTGATAAAAACATGGAAAAGCTTGGGAAACCCCACAATATGCACTTATCCTAAGTTTTTCGGAGCTCATATGCCTTCACACTCACAGTTAAGCACAACGCATAGATGAACGGCTGGAGAGCGGGCGCCCAGATCTACGGTTGACAAGTCTTTCCAGACCCCCCCGACTGTTCTACCTTTAACGGTGGGGGGGGTCCGGAATCAGAGATAGCAAAGGCGCACATCTGAATGGCTCAGTAGTCAGAACCTAGATCCACGGCCTAGATTGGATTCCGAACCCCCCCGACCATTCTACTTTTAATGGTCGGGCAGGGTCTGAAATGAAGTCTAAACATTGTGCACATATCTACGGTTAAGAAGAAAGCGCCCAAATCAACGGTTCATGATGTTTTTCGGACCCCCCCCCGATTGATCTGTCTTTAACGGAGAGGGGGGGGGGTCTGGAATGCAATGTTTTCTGGCGGGCCCCTTTTCATCTACATGGCAGGAATCTATTGGGTCAAACTCCCACCGCCTCCCAAGGTCTGACATACCTTGTCACCCCATGATGTCATTATCCACGTTTTTCCCCTAGAGGTCACGTCTCATTACTTTGTCAGTCCATTCCCCTTGTTCACCCTTTACAAGTCCTCTCACCATGGTTACTCCCCAATCAACTCCTGCCACGTCGATCAGTCGTATTCTTCAGTCATTTTCACCTGCCATCTCATGCTCTAAACGACCCGTTGGCCATTTATTATTGGCTAACCTATCTGTTAACTTGCTAACCTGTCTCCCGCGCCCAACGAGTATCTGTTTGCTCAAAACTACCTTCACCCTTCATTCCCTCGTCATTTACCCTGTCTCCGCACCAGAGAATTTTTTCCCCATTTTCCTCTCTGTTACAGTCAACTGTCCAAAGCCACCATCATCCCCACTAACGATTGTTTTATTTGCAGGTACTTTTACAGCGATGGCGCCAAAATCAAAGAGAACAGAAGCTGAGGAAAATCCTTTCCTCCTACCCCATGTCGACCTCGACAGGATCTATCTGGCCGACAAAGACCATTTAATCGCAGACACCAGATGCGAGTTCGACTTCGTGGACTTGCAGTCATGGCTCAAAGAGGTTTTCCTTGACCAGAGCGACGAAATTGGGCTCTGGGAGTCAAACCTTCCCCTGTATCTTTTCCCCCAGGTTCACCATTTCCCCTAATTCGCCCTCAAATTCCAAGCTCATTACCTTCCCAACCAGAGAGCTGTGGTTTCTTCATCAGGAGAAATTTTTTTCCTCATTACACCTGAAACCATTGACCATGTGATTTAGATATCCAGAGCCGAATCTGTCTCACCGTTCAATCTTGAAATTATCACAGAACTGTATTAGAAATTATCTTTCCCCCAAAGAGCTCAGATTTTCGATCTTTTTCTCGCACAGGCCGCTCATCTCCCCACTACAAATCCCCTATATCCTTCATCTCTGTTCTCAGTGAAGGGAAACTAGGTAATCTCGTCACTCTGTGCCCTCCTCGAGTATTTTTCGGATCAGTGGGTGAATGAACCCACATTGGGTTTTATGTCCATCTTCTCCACAGATGAGAAACCCACCACTCAGTTCGACTACAGTGCCTTCCTAGCAGAAAACATTCATGAGCAATTCTCAAATTTCGCCACAGAAGGCATGTTCCAGTATTCCTCAATACTGGCTTACATGTTCCTATTCTTTCAAGCGGACAAATTCTCCTTTTCGATGCAGAAGATGGACAAGGATGGAAGGCCACAGGCGGTGACAGTGTGGACTTCGCTGCTCAGACACAACTCTACGGAATTCAGCTTCAAACAATTTATCGAGCAGTTCAACCATCTTGTGGTGAGCATGCTCATTGGAAAACCCGAGTCGAGAATAAATGAGGAAATTCAGAGGATCCTACACCTCTCGGATCTTGCAAAAACAAGAGACTGGTACCTGTACAAGGACCACACAAAGATTAGAGTGTATGGGTGCAAATTGGCTCCATACAAGTTGCCCAAGTATTTGCCCGTGAGGATATTTTCCCTGGAATACATAAGACAAATGATCAATTCATATGACATACATTTTGTGTCTCTAAAGAAGAAGCAACAACTCAAAATCAAAGGGCAGATTTGGTCTTTCATCTGCAGACAGATTGCTTAAAGAAATGAAGTTTTTTGCTAGCTTCATATGGAACTATGACCCCTACGGAATAATTTCAGAGATGAGAGTTAAGAATAAGAATATCCCATATGTCCACACATCCAGGCCTAAGATAGAGAAGTTCTCCAACCAGACAGAATGGGAGCCAAACACTTTGGTTGAGACAGAACAACAGGACCTTTCGGTCACTGTCCCACAAATGACTACACCACAGGCTCCCAAGGAGAAAAGGCCCAGGCAAGAAATTGCACCTTCCATCACTGAAGTATCATCCGAAGAATTCCAACTACATACCAAGAGGCCAAAAACCAATTAGGCACCTGACATGGATGGTGTAAAGGGAATTCAATCCACTGCAACTATGGAGGTTGATTAGTTGTTCCTTATTACAAGCAACAAACAAATCATGACTACATTTTTTCCCAAGAAGCCTACAGATACTCTACCAGTCAACCAGCCGAGCAAAATAGGACCGAAATTGAGTATTTTTGAGAAGTATGATCTGATAAAAAAGAAAACTCAAACGCTGACCAGCAGCACGTGTGCCCAGTTCTGGAAGCAAACATCAACTGCACAACACAGACTATTGTTTTCATTCGACACTGAGAAGGGTAGAATGCACATGGCGTTTCTACAAACACAGGTGCTAGACCCAAAAGTAATCATTGATTACAAGAGGGCAACATTTGAATTTCAGACTAAAGATGTGCATCCAGCTGATTAAATGGATCTGCACAGGCAAACTGAAGAAATGGTTTTCTCCACATTGGCACATGCTTCTACTACTGCCTCCAAGTTACAAGTATCTCTGAACAACATTCAGACGCAGCTGAAGTTAGAAAAAATATCATCCTTTGCCAAGGATAACAGGATTAAGACGTTGGAGGAACTAGTCCTCAATATTGGATATGATCCCTCGAATGTGAAAGAAGTCGAGGAAATGCTCAAAAAGAAAAATGTTGATATAGCATCTCTGAGGAAATGGTTGAAACTGCCACCAACAGAAGATTCACAAGCAAAGGAAATAACGGAGATGGAAGGGGAAAAGGATGAGATGCTCAAGTTCATCATGGAGCAGAATGCACAGTTGAAGGAAATGGAAGCGGAATTGGAAAAACTAGTGAAAGAGAAGGAGCAGTCAAAGCCCATGGAGGTCATTCCACTGAGCTCATTTCAACTCACAGGAGTGAGTACAACGTCTGTAGCAGAAATTCCCTCTGCAACTCCACTGGCAGCCCTGGAGAAGACTGTTGGACTAACCAAATCCATGGAAGAAATGAATTTGCAAGAGACGGAGATTAGCAGACTCAAAAAGGAGATTGAGAACCTTCAGGAGCTCAAGTCTTCTTAGCAAACTAGCTACTCCAAAGAAAAACAAACATCAGACCAGCTCAAACAGGAATTGCAATAGCTTCAGAAGAAAACAGTGGCAGGCAAAACACTTGTCGAGGTCAAGGAAAGTGTCTGGATGGACATCACCAAGTCCATGAATGATACAAATCATGTCGAGAAAAATGAGCTGGTGCAAAGAAGTTAGCAAGCTATTGAAAAGATAAGAGAAGAACTGGGAGAGATGCCCACAGAAGCTGCTGAGATCATCAAATTTCTGAATTCCAAAACCAGAGAGGAGCTAGAGGAGTTGAAGATTGAAGATAGAATAGAGACCATCCTTGAGGTCAAGAGAGTCCTGACCAAGAGAGGAATGATGCTATAGCTGGAGGAAAAGGTCCAGACCATGGACACAGGAATGCAAAGATTTTTNTCAAATTTCTGAATTCCAAAATCAGAGAGGAGCTAGAGGAGTTGAAGATAGAAGATAGGACAGAGACCATCCTTGAGGTCAAGAGGGTCTTGAACAAGAGATGACTGATGCTACAGCTGGAGGAAAAGGTCCAGACCATGGATGCAGGATTGCAAAGATTTTTCAGCAAGATCGAAGCTCTGCAGAAGAAAGGCCTTCCTGGTATGAGAGTTATAAATGACAAGTTAATGACACTTGCCGATTACAAAAAGAAACTAGCCACTATGGCTAAGGATAGCTCAAAATTCTCAGGAATCCAAGGCAGTATCACGGGAAAGGCATTCTTAGATGCTTTATAGTTGGACATCAGTATACAGCATGAGATCTGGTACATCTTCATCATCAAGCCAACTTTTTCCAAGTACACAGAGATGGATAAAGTATACCGAAGATTACTCAAAGTCAGCGTTCCCAGTCACCTTCGATGGGAAGATCTTTGCAATCTGATTGAGTAGTTGATGAGGTGTCCAAGCCTAGTCAGCTATCCATTCAGACGAGGTCGTGCAGAGGCCTCACCAACGGTTCACCCCAGAAATCAGCATGAAGTTTCAACACATCATCAAGCAGTTTCCTAAATTTTTGCATCTTGTTAAGTTAGTTAGCTAAATTTAGACTTGCCACGTCCTGATCTTTAATGACAAGGTCATATGTAATTTTGATTATAAATACTTCAAACTTTGAAGTACTGACGGTCGATATTTATGCCCTGCAAGATACAAGACTGTAATTTTATCAAGAGATATTCCATTAATACAAAGAGATGTTTTCACAGGATTCTCGCGTATTATTCATTGGTGATGTTTTCTTTTCTATGTTGAATGTTTTTCTTGCTCAGTTGTCATATTGTTTTATAATCTAAATCTTTTAAAAGTAATGCATGTTGCAGGATTTATCTTTGTATACCCTGTTTCAGACTTTGTAAGATTTTAATGTTCATCTTCTGATATTACAGTGAAGAAATTCTTAAATGCTTCTTTGCTTTAATTGATTTCTCATCTTTTCTGCTATTCATTATTTTATCGCTAAAAGAATCCAACGAATGCATTATCTTGCCCTATGAAAATAATCTTTTGTTTCTGGTTTAGATTTCTATCTTCATAACACAGACCCCATAGCCCAATGGATGCGTAAAGCCCCTTCATCCAACTCAACAAAAACAACAAACCAATCAATCTTATTTTATATAACTAGCCTAATATCTTAAAATTAAAACATAGCTAAAACATACAGAGAGATCCCTCTCTGAAGCTGGTAGGGATAGATTCCAGTTTCGAAGTGGTTGGATAAAGTTACGTCTCGTAGATTTCTTCTTTCCTGACAACCTTTGGGAATTTACAGAGCGTTAACAACTTCCACTACCTTATAAGAAACCCCCGTCACCTCAGGACCGCCCTTGATGATTCAACACCCTAATATTGAAACACCTCTTTGCATCCCTCACATCCCATTACGAAGAAATGTCACCAACCCTTAGGCTAGGGCGGCCCACAACTATAGTCTGGTAGACGACTTGGCACAATCCCTCGCCGCCATGTTAGTCTTAGAAGTCCTTCAAACTTGTCCCACTCAACATAAGTCATTACTTTCTTCCCTGGGGGTAGTCAACCCTGTTGATACCCCGACTCATCACATTTGATCTTGACAGCGGAGAACCTCACCTCCCCGCTCTTGTCACTTTTCAAATACCAGTTAAAATTCAGAACATCACAGTCCATCGATGCATCATCAATGAAGGAGCATCTACTTGTATCATGTCCAAATCCATATGGTAGAAACTTGGCTCCCTTGAGCTCATACCATTTGCCATAACCTTGAGAGCTTATGATGGACGACCATCTTCTCTCGAAGGGCTCTTCCAAAATGTCCCCATCGAACTCGGGGGCAAAACCATTCTTATCGACATTGAGGATATCGATGCCCCACTCGATTACAATATTTTGTTTGGTCGTAGCTACATCTATGCTTTGAAGGCAGTAGCCTCTTCTGTGTTCTGAACCATGATGTTTCCCCATAATGGAAATATCATTACCATCGATCAAGTATCACATTATGAGCCTAACCCTTCATCCAAAATCGACAACATCCTCCCTTTTGTCCACACTAATCTGGATGTCTATCCACTCATCAAGATGGGCCCTAGAATTTTTAAGGACCCATCCTTTCTAGGGACATACCATGGAGAACCATCGCTCATCCATCCCTCAACACAAGTATGTGTCATCTCCACCAACGGAACGACAACTAAAGATACTCTCCATCCCACCAAGGCCTCATTTATCCCTAACGTCCCACTAGTCACATAACTTCTCCCTCAGGAATCCCCCGGAACATGTTCAACTCTACCTGTTCATGATCTTCCCCTCCCCCAAGGCCACACCTCGGTTTGAGAAACAGTCCCCCAATCCATTACCCAAATCCCTTTCTTTTACCCCCCACCGGACGTACAATCTTTTTAGGTAGCCGCAATGCTCACCCTTCCTAATATGGTTTTGGCAATCCGAATATGGTATCTGTTATCCCCACTTTTTAGGGATAACTAGGAGATGATGTCTCGAGGCCCACAGGTCCTAGACATGTAGTGTCGAGAGCAGGATTGACCTGAGCATGGCCCTGGTGGGCCCACCTTTTCTTCATTCATCATCTTTTTTCTTGTCAGCAACAGCAGCATCCATCACCATCGTCTTGATCCTATATTAGAAGAGGTTCTTGCTCCATGAGGTAATTGGTCTAGGTATCATGGTATGTGTCACTTTTGATCATTGAAACCTTTTAAATATATGCATCTAATTCCTTTTATCTCTAACAATTGCTTGGATCTTACATTAGCCCACTTGACCATGCTTGGGGAAATTGACAGGGTGCCCTAGAAAGCATGTGCCCATAGGTCTTGGTTTTCCACTGGGGGAATTTCTGAAAAGCCATCGTCCTCTCCCATCATAGCACCACTATTTCATCTTATCTCCTGCTCATTTATCCCATTCCCCTTTTCCGAGCATTGGGTTGACCTATTTCAAGAATGCACCTTATCTCATGGGAAGAAGGGGCTAAAGGCCTAGAAGGTAAAAGCAGTTAGTAAAAGACAAAATCCTAGAAATAAAACCTCAAGATGCTTCGCCCATGGATCCTCGAGAAGGCAGTAAAAATCCTCTCAGCAAAAAACAAGAGGGACCCAGAAAATAACAAAACAAGACCTAGTTAGAGGATAGGGGGTCTCATCACGAGCCAACCTATTAGGTCCATGGGTACCTAACAATATGACATTGCCACCGTTTGGTTACCACGCCAGGGCAGTGACCTTTGGTTGCATGGCCAAGGTAAAGGGGGTCTCATCACGAGCCAACCTTCTCATCTCTGTGAAAGTACTTGTGGGTAACACTGTCAGCTCTGGTCACCATGCCAAGGCAGTGTCCCTTGGTTAGTTCTTGAACAAAAAAAAAGAAAATAAAAGAATAAAACAAGAATAAAAAGAATAAAGGCAAGAATGGGCTTGGAAAAAATGCATCCATGACAAGTACAAATCACCTTCTACAAAGGCACCCACAGGTAACACTTATGCATCATTGGCCCTCACTACACCCACATGTTTGGACATCCCCTAACCACATCACCTCAATTACATGGCTTGGATGAGATCTTTCTGGAAAATTTCCTTTTCTTGTGGGCACTAGCCCAATAGGATGCCTTGTCCTTTTCTCCAATCTTGTATTGCAACTTTTTGTAATGTCTTTGAGCTATTGACTGATGTATTAGGGGTTTTATGCATATGTTTAATAATATTGATGATGAGATGTGATTGATATTTCTATGATCCTTGTGACTGATGAGCCCATGGAGGGCATCGCTTTTGATGTGCAAGACCATGCCCGACGGACAGGTACTATTTGGATCGCTACACATGGGGAGATGACCAGTTCGGACCTCCATGGGGCTGAAGAGCCCACCAGATGGATGATGAGACCCCATTAGGGGGCAGAGATAGGACAGAGCTTGATCATGGGTTTTTCACCTGAGAGGAAGAGAACGTTCCACCAGAGACACTCTGGTAGGACTAGACCTAGGGGGAATGACCCCTTTTTAGTGGAACATTAGCCTTGGAAGGCTTATGACATCCCCATCTTCACCATGACGTCATCCAGCTTCATGGACACTTTTGGAGGCAGAATGGGCAGCAGTGGCAAGTGTGGCATGTTGGAGAGGCCCCTCGGGGGCTAGCGTTTTGCTCCTGGATGTCTCATTTTCCACAGAAAGGGCTAGTGCCTCCCTTGAAGGGGATTTTACTCTCTTTTCTACTTAATTAGGGTTTTTACTTAGCATTTAATGTAAAAAAAGTATGATTTTGACATTATGGCCTTGTCAACCTTTTTATGACCTAAAAAGTAAAATTAGGTCAAAGATACAGTATATATTGAGGATTTTGATCCTCATTTTATCATCATCTTTCACTCACCACTTGTTGAGGTCTGAATTTTGCACCCTATTTGGGTTATTGGATGATTTAAGGAAGACACACTTGGAGGAAGAGATTTTTGGCATCCTATGGTGTTTTTCTTGAAGGAAGGTGTTACAACTAGGGTTTGCATGGTTATTTCTTGATGATTTGTAAGTATTTTTTTGCAAAACTTCTTGAATGAATGGTTTTAGTCTAATTTCTTGCATATGTTTATTTATTTTGTTGAATCAAAACCCTAGGTGACAAGCACACAAGTAGGTTCTTGTCTCATGTCCCCTAATAGAGAAACTGTTAGTCATTGAAGGAGAGAAAGAGAGCCTAGCCGTAGCCACACTCCTTGTCTCTCTTTCCCCTATGCTAGCCATACCATTTAGAATCCAAGAGGAAGAAGACATCCCAGGCCTAGGTTATCTACACTTAAGGTCGTTTTTCTTTTAGGGTTTGATGAAAGAGCCTTGCTATAGCAACACTCTCCCTCATTAAGCCTTGTTGTCTTGATTGTGTGCTTCATCTGAGCTAGTCCTTTGCTAGGAAGGAGGAGAGAGCACGAGGCCTTGCTTTAGCAACACCGGAGTGAGCCTCTCTCCCCTAGTATTATGATTTTGAGGCCCTACTTTAGCAGCACTTCAAAACTTTTCCCTCTAGTCCTTGAAATCGTGCCTCCTTCAACCTATGTGTCCTTCACTTATTACTCCATTAAACCCTAAGGCACTGATCTAAGACCTCAAACATTGAAGTAGAACTTGATCTAAACACTCTCAAAGCTTTTGAATTTAAACCCTAACTCTAGCTAACTCTACTAACCCTAAGTTGTTGACGTCATCTTTGGTTATTACACCTTAATGCAACAACGTTTTATTTTATGAACAATTGAATGGTAGTTAAAGGCATTAATTAAGTTGAGTATTGATTAGTTTCATTGAATGCCATATCGTTCTAGTATCTGTTGGTGAAGTGACATTACTTTTATTTCTATTTTGTAAACATTGACTTCGTCAACATTTACTTTCAAATTGGTTATATTGAATATCACATAGTCTTTGATATATATGAAGTACTAACCAAAGCCTGCATATATCAGTTTATTGTTGCTTTGTTCTCGAGCAGGGATTCTACTTGGTTATCTTTGTTGGCTTTAAGTCGAACTATCTATTTTGGTGGTGATCTGTGAAGGGGGAAACTTGTCATTGTCTGATTATCCTTTAGCCTCTTCAAAACCCCAGGTCATCGGGGACGTCTCCCCTCGGCCTCACCTCCCTAAAGAGAAAGAACCTTCCCATTGTGGTGACATTGGGTGGGATAGGTTCCTGTTATGCCAGTTTGGCCCTCTATCTTCTAGCCTTTATTCCTAGCTAAAAATTGTGCGATAACATTTTGGCGCCATTGCCAGGGAACACTGAGTCAATTATCCTCAGACGACAAATATTTTCAGTAAGACTTGCCTCAGAGCCTTATCTTACAAGCTTACCTGGCGACTCCACTAGGGTGTTTTCCCTATTTCTTTGATAGTTTCAAGAAAACTACCCGGCGACTCCACTGATGACGAAGCCAAAAATGACTTCACAATGGGATCCCAGGAATTACAAGCCTTTAGACATGAATAAAATCCCGGGGTACCCTCAACAAATGTCCTTTGAATACATAAATTTTCTCCCTGGATTCAGTGGTGGTGATAGAGAAAGAGCTGACTATCATATGAGAAATTTCTAGAACTTCTTCCTATCCTACCCTATCAATGATTATGCTGAAGATGTGGTCATGAAACTTTTATCGACCACTCTTTGGTGCAATGCCAAAGAATGGTATGAAAACCTCCATGATGCTAGCATCACAACTATGGAGCAATTTGAGAAAACCTTTCTCGAGAGATGAGGTATCCAATCAAAAGACATCCCAGCACTATTAAAAGATCTTGAGCATATAAAGAAAGTTGAGGATGAAACTGTCGGAGACTTCCAGGATAGATTTGAGAACATGCTATATCAAATTCCTGAGAGTCATCATCCCGAGGAGAGATACCTAGTCCATATCTTTACTTGTGCACTTTTGGGATACCTGAGTTTCCCTCTTAATGAGATAGCCCCAAGGACGCTCGATGAAGCTTACTACATGGCTGCAGTGATTGAGGAGAAGATATCCTCGTTTTATATAAGATGTCTCTTTACCTTAAGTATTGTCAATGGAGAGAATTTGTTTATCCTTGAGAGCTTCGTCATTGATCTCCAAGAAGAAGGGGAACAAACCACAGATCGATGAGGGATTGTTGAAGAAATAGTTGAGGAGTAGGAACCCAATAACAAAGCATCATCATGAACTCTTCCTCTTGATGAAGCAATTCATAAGCCTTCTCCCCCTACACAACAACAAGATGATAAGGTTAGTTTCTTTCCTTTTTAGGATTTTGACGATACCTTATTCCATGAGTCAGAGAGTGATGGAGAAATGGAATCCTCGAATGAAGAGCATCTTCCTTGCTGCAAGACCAAAGAAGAAAGGGATATTCATGAGGATAAGACAGTAATGCGTGTTAAAGATACCCAAGTCCTCGAAGCTCCTGCATAAGAAGAAAAAGTAAGTTACCCTCCTCTCCAAGATTTCGATAATTGTTTACTTTATGATTTGGGAAAAGAAGAGGAAATGGGTGAGTTTTTGAATGTTTCGAACCCTCCATGTTATGATACTGATACTGACATAGTTGATTTTGATGAGTTCATACATGTTGGGAGACGTAGGTGGGATGAAATTGGTTATGATATGGATCCTATCTATGACATAAAGAGTCATCTCCAAGTGTTGCCTTTGCAATTATCACAACAGGCTCTTGACCAGTGGCAACAAGGAGATGAGATTTTCACCGATGCTCCCCAAACACCCAAGGATGACTTGATGCTATTCTTTCCTAATAGTTTTCGGTCATACCTTGAGGACTTTGATGATTTCTCCTCTGATCATTTTAATTTATTCTATGAAGATGACTATCAACCACCGTTGTGCTCAAGTTTTGACAGGAGTAAGAACGTTATTTTCCTAAACAGAGATTCTCATGACCTTTTTCTCTAACCACATTTTATTACCTTACCTTGTTGTATCATTAAAGGTGTAGTTGGGAATTATACCTTTTGCATCGAGTTTCCTCTGAAGAAAACCCTAGAATCCAAGGGTTGGTTGAATATTACAAGCTAAAGTTTATCATATCAGTTTTTCAACTTTCCCTCGAGAATTTTCCAGTCGTCTGATACATCCTTGTCAATCCCTTCCCAGACTTCAAAGGGTGAAAACGTCCTAGGTAGCCAGTGTGTAGACCTTTTGAGTCAGTGTTCTGAACCTCGGGCTTTTCATGACCCCTTCCAGAAGTGGATTGAGTGCTTTCCTCAGAGATGGACTTGGCAACATTTTATCCCTCCCACCCGCCATGAGTTAGACTTTGAGATTTCCGATGATATGATATATATTCTAACTCATGACATTTTTGTGCTTGATTTATCACTATTTTTGTTTATGATGAAGCACAAAGGCAGGTATCATGGGATATTGTTGGATTGGCTACACTAGTCATTTGACTACATCGAAAATCCATCCAGTAGGTAAGTAAAGGTAGGTACTTTGCTTTACATTCGCATATTGATTGTTTTCTTTCAGTCTCTATATTTATATCTATATGTATGTTGGGGTGGCATTACTGCCCCAATTTTGTTACTGATACTTCTATCGAGATTGAGCAGGTCTACAGGTTATGCCAGAGATGTTGAGGTTCTCATGCGCTCTACAGTGAGCACATTGTTCGACAACACAGGTATTCCAACAGAGGATGAACACCTTCAGTAACCACTCACATAACCAGATCAAAGATCAACACACCGATGTTTTCACGTGGTAAAAACCCTACGGGGAAACATCCACGG
>SNQJ01S0052214.1:77440-98980 GCA_010110895.2 Picea sitchensis | reverse complement strand
GGCAGGGTTGTTGTCAACACCTCTCCCTCATCCTCTCTGGAAATCATGTGTGGCCCTTTTACTCCATATGTGAGTCTGGTCGGCAAGCTATCGTCAGCCTGCATCATCAACCATCGTGTCAGAACGTCTACAACATATCATAAAATCAATATCATATCATCAAAACAAAGCAATATCATCGTAAATGAATCAACCCAAATAACACACTCCCTGACTCAATCCGAAGTCCAAGGGGGTTCCACCGATGCCTCTGCATCCTCAAGGTCCGAAACCCTACACACTCAATGAAACTGAGTCAATAGCACCTGTCTACATCAAGTAGTACAACATCATGTCGTCTATCAGAACGCATCATAATCAAGCATAAATGTATTAATATCAGAAAAGTCCAGATCACTTGCGATCAAGTGTCCTCAAAGAATAAGTTTTGTAAGTGCGCCAGAGCGGGATGTTACAATCTTTGCCATTATGTTTTCATTATGTATGTATGCGCAGAATAATTTTTTGTGCCTTTGAGGTATGCACAGAATGTGCCTTTCTCATTCTGCATCTCTATGAAAAACACTATTTTCTCTAGAACATGTGTTATAGTCGATGTAGTTGTGTGTGTATTAGTTGACAAATTTCTCTTTAATGTTTTTTGTGGCGCACCATTGCTTTCAATGTGTACAGTAGCTGCATATTTATAGTAGTGTTTAAATCCTTAGTTAAAGGTATCGAACATTCATAAGGAAAACATAGCAACATTTCATTTGAAATGGTAGGGTTTTGAAATTTAGGTACAAATGTATTCATTTCATTTGATATAATGTTACTCTGTTATATAGATTGGAACAACAAAATCAATGGAACTGATGAAAAAACATTTCATTTTCTTTATTTCATAAAATTAAACAACAAAATTAATTGTGTGATGCATTGCAAATCGTGACTAGTTTTTTAGCTCAATTTTATTAATATTTGCTACTCATTTTCTTGTATTGTTAATAATTTTTTAATACAATATAATTAAATTAAATTCGTCTACGATTTGTAGTTTGAGATTCAAGAGATATGAATTATTCATTATATAAAAAAGTATTTAATAATATTATAAATGCAGAAGATAGTACTTAAGAAGATGATCATCCCTCGAATCCGAAAGCATTTCATTTGAAATATTAGGGTTTTGAAGATAATATTTAAGAAGATGATCATCCCTTGAATCTGAAAGAATTTCATTTGAAATGTTATGGTTTTGAGATATAGGTAAAGTTATATCAACCATTTTTTACATATATAAAATATTATGTTAATGTATGCAATCTATTATGTCATGAGGTTCACACATAACTTATATATTTCTGAGTTTGTTCAAGTATTTATAATCTTTGTTGTCATGACCTTGCCATTTTTTTATTTTATTTACACTTGTAGATACTAGAGCTAACCAGTGATTGTTCTTGAAGGTGCAAAAAGTACAACATTATAATGTGAGAAGATCAAAATGTTTTTCTTTTGAAAAGTTTGAGATTTTTTTCCATTTTAAAGCGATGAAATAATGTTTAAAAAAGTGCGATCACATGGATAAGACATGATGTGATTTGTCACGACTAAACTACTTTTGAATTTGAAACGTTGTCGAAAGTAATTTTGAGTGTGATACTCTATGTATCACAATTAAAAAAAGGTTTGGTGTTAAATCTTTCACTTATTCAAACACTTAATTTTTATTTTTTATTTTTTTTTGTCTTTCATGTAGTTTTTTTAAAGAACTTTTGGCTTTTGCAAACCACATGAAAATGACGTTTGGTTTCATGTGTATCAAACCTCTTTTAGAATTGGGTGTGAAATGTTGTTTCAAAAAGATATTGTCTTATGTGCACCATGTAACTTTATGTTATATGCCTTTATGGATCCAAAGTTTTGGTTATAACACGTTGTAATAGTGGAAAATTTGTCTTTGTGTGATGTATTACACAAAAATGCACTTTCTTTGGGCATGAACATTATCATGGTTGAAAAAACTATTTAGCTGAAACATATTGTATGATGTAAAAATTCATTTAGTGTGACATACAAATCATGTAAAAAAATTCTTTCGTCCAAGATCACAACAAGCCACATTGCTCAAAAATTTCATTTTTCATGACATATCACATCATAGAAAATTATTTTTTCATGCGACACATCACACTTTCTCAAGATTTCCTTCATCACAACTAAGGGAAAATACCTAAAAGAGATCCCTTGTGATATGTCACATCTCCTCAAACTTTATATATGTGAAAAAAATGCATTGCACCAAAGTTTTTCTTTGTTCCATACATAAAGGACATACCATTTTTTAAAGGCTCGTAAAGACAAGTGTGTGTAGTGCACCTAAAATTCTTTTGGTTGTGGCTTATTGCACTGATCTTAAATTTTCTTTTCCATGGCATATCATAGAGTATAAAGTTTTATTCCCTCGCAATATATTGCATATCCTCAAACATTCTATCTCAAAAACACACCCCACCACACCATATCACATCGCTTGAAAATTATAGACCAAATGATATTCTATATTTTCATTTGGGTTGGATCTCCTCAAACCAAAGCTCTCTTTTCAAATCTTATAGAAATTCGCTTTCTTGCATTGTATCAAACATAAATTTTATTTGTCTAGGACATATCACATCGCTCCAGTCTTTCATTTGTGGAAACATATCACATCATGTAAAAGTTTATTTACGTGCGACACTTCAAATTTTCTCGAAATTTCGATGATCGCGACACAATGCATGTCAAATCAGTCCAAACTTTTCTTTGTTGCGACATATCATGCACTATGTCAAAGTTTATTTCTGTGTGACAGATCAAACTTTCTGAAAATTTCCATCTTCACAACATAGTGTCTATCCGACGAAAAATATTTTTTTCCATGACATATCACATCACTACAAAATTTCCTTTGTCACAACACATTGCATCATCGAAACATTTTTTATTGTGTGGAACATCATGGTAACTTGCAAAACACCATGGATATTCCACTAGAAACATTTGTCACAATAGATCTAATAAAATACTAAAATTTTTACTATTAAAGGGTATTTTTCCTTTAGATCTCCAAAATATTTAGTTATTGATTTTCTGTTTATGCATGAAGTAGATAAAATATGGAAAATAGAGAATAGTAAAAAAAAATCATACCATCCACAAATAAACAAAATATATGACCTTGGAAACCCAATATGGGAGAAATCCAAGCTAGAAGGTGAGCCTATTCTACTATCTTTTCTCTAGTATAGAAATGATGGAAGTACAAAGAAAGAGGCACTCTTTTTGGAGTTTCCTTTGAATTGTGTCATGTATGGCTGCTATATAAACTCTCCTCCTCTATTATTCTTACATAATACCACTCTCAAATGTTTTTCTCAGCTATGGAACAAGATACAATGAAAAAGAATGGAACCCCTTTTCCTCCTAGTGGCCTAGTATTTAACATAGCCCAATAGCCATCTAGGGATAGTTTTTTGACTTCCTCAACCCTCAATTGTGGTAGGGTTTTGAAATTTATAGAATATTCAATCACTCATGTGTCTATCCACATATTCATGAGTAATGGGGTCTGACGTGGCATCCTCTCGTACCATGGTGGTCAACACAATAGGTCATCTTGTGGGAGGCATAACTTTTGCATACAACCTCTGATTAACGTGATTTTTGCAGCATTGGAAAGGTCTCAATATGTAGAATAGTGTCATGTTATTCAATCTATGTTGGGAAAGTTTTAACCCCAAAAATGGTCATTTGATGCCTCAAAATTGTCTTGGAAGGTTCGAGACCCTAATTTCCAAACTAGGACTTGCCATTGAAATGGCCATGCAAGTTGATTCCTCCAATTTTTTCCACTCTAAAAGGATTGAGATATATTACAAAAAATATAATGATCTAATCCATATCGCACGATTTCCAAAAATTTCCTTACAACATATCACATAACTCAAAATATTTTTTGTTGTGACATATAACATCGCATTGAAATTTCCTTCTGTGCGACACAACACACTTTCTCAAACTTTAATTCATCACCAAAGAGTGTGTATTGTAGCTAAACTTCTTTTGGCCGCAACATATTGCATCACTCCAAACTTTCTTTTGACATGACATATCAATTCAACGAAAATTTTCTTTTTGTGTGACACATTGTGTTTACCCAAACTTTCCTTCATTGCGAGAAAGGGAAAATTTCTAAAATGGTATTGCATAAACCAATGTTCCAAAGTTCCAAGTTTGTGAATGGGGACCAAACTTTTGAAAGTCATTGTTTTAAATATAAAAACAAATCAGAGATTTGTCATTGCACTTCTATTTGTAGATTCAAAGACTTGAAAGAATAAAGAAAAATAATGCTTAGGTTCATTTCTCTTATATGTGTTGGGTTTACAACCATTTAATGCCACTTTTCACATCCATAATTTTTCATCTCCCCTGTATCTAATGTTATCGTAAAAATGTTGTGGTTGGTTAAACACGTTTGAATGTGTCAAAGATTAACTATTATTGACTAAAAATGACTATGGTCGAGTGTGATGGTTGAATTTTGTTGAATATGGATCATAACGGTTAACTAGGGTTGATTGTAGGTTGAATTTGGTTAACAACGATTGACTATAATGGATTTCCATGATTGAATATGGTTGACGATGGTAGATGATGGTTGACTATAGTAGACCATGTAGATAGGGTTGACAATGGTGGCTTATTGTTGAAAATAGTTGACTTTCATTCATTACAGTTCTTTATGGTTAACCATGGTTGATTGTAGATAAATTATGGTTATATTTGGTTGATTGTGGTTGATAGTGTTTAAATTCTATTAAACATGTTTGAGTATGCCAAAGATAAACTATTGTTAACTAAAAGTGACTATGGTTGAACATGATGGTTGAATTTGGTCAAGTGTATATCATAAGGATTAATTATTGTTGATTGTAGGTTGACATTGGTTAAAAATGGATGACTATGGTTGAAGCTCCTTCTATGACTCTCTATATATATGTATATGAAGTTTGAATACTAAAGTATTCCATTTGTGGACTTTATGGAATGGTTATATGACAAAACTAAGTGATAAAACTTTGAAGTCAGTGTGATAAGTGTGTTTGATATTCCATGGTTGGCACCATGGATGCATCTGATTTACTGCATTTTTTATGATCTTTGTGCACTGATGCTCGTTCATCCTCTCACTAATAGTGTGGAGAGATACGTCGTATCTCATTACTTTACACTTTGTGTGTGAAAAACTCTGTGTTTCACTTTTCTTTAAATCTAGTGCAATATGTCATGTGTCTTTATGTGCCCCTCATGTGTATCTCACATAAAGGGAGATTTGGTGTTTTTGTTCTCCCCTCAATACATTGGAATAATGCAAACCAAAAATACCTTGTTTGGAGTGTATTGCACCAAAAAATGTTAATGCACCTTTGTCTAATGTGTTGTTTTAAAAACATTTTTTCCTTTCTCGAGCGTACTTAAAGAAACGTTGTTGAAAAGAAATAAAAGGTTTGTTGCGGAAAAGGAAACGTTGAAAAAGTATGATGCAAGTTACAAAAAAAAGGAATTTTTTTTGATGTGATGTTCCATGACATTTTGAGTGTGACAAGATGAGTCGTGAAAAAAAATTGAGTGCGATAAGGTGTGTTGTGACCAAAAAAACTTTGAGTGCGATACAATGTTTTGCGAGCGAGGGAATTTTGAATGAGGTACAATGCAATCAAGGAAGACAAGGAATTTTGAGCGAGATACAATGCAATCAAAGAAATATTCCAATGATGTGATGAAGTTGTTGGGTAGGTGTTATATTCTTTGCATGTGTGTGTGGGGGTGCGTCAGATTTGACGAATGTGTCTAATGATACACCCCTCCACTCTTTGTTTCCTATGCATTGGGTGCTTTCCTAGGGGGTCCTAGGGGGGGATATTTCCCCCTTGGTTACGCAAAGTGTTCGGGGCAGTGCCCCAAAATTCTTTTTGGTGATTTTTGTTATTTTAGAATTTTTTCTATTTTTAGCGGTTTTCTAAATTAATCCAAAATTAAGGGATTAGGTTTTGTTAGTTTTGGAATACCTAAAATATTGTGTATGTATTTTATTGCGAATAATGAAATTATTACATTAATATTTGAAAGGTGCGACACCAAGAAGGGCTTGTTTTCTCTCGATTAAGAGTTTCAAGCGTAAATCTTTGTGTACTATATGTGTGAGCCATTAATTAATTTCTATTTTTCTTTGAATCTGTATGCATTGCTTTACTTCACTATTTTAAAACTTAGAGAAGGAAAGTTTTCCTTTGAAAAAAAATAAAAGAGTTCACTTGGTAGTATCACTTTATCAAAATGAATGAAATTTTATTACGATGCGATGTGTCATGACTAAAAAGAGTTTACGTGTGATACACACTATGTCATGAAGAATGAAATATTTCACTGAGTAGTTTCCCTTTATCACGATGAATGAAAGTTTACAATAATGTGTATAAACTACAAGGATTTACAATATGCACTATGTTGCAAGGAAATACAAATTGGGTGCAATATGCACTATATCACAAGGAAAAACAAATTGTGCATGATATAACATAGGAAAAAAAAATTGGCCACAACATATCACATCACTCCAAACTTTCCTTTTTCATGACATATTGCATCGGGTCTAATTTTGTTTCTATGAGACACATCACACTTTCTCAAACTTTCCTCCATCACCAAAAAGTGTGTATCACACCTAAAATACATTTGGATGTGGCATATCACATCATTCCAAACTTTTCTTTGTCGTTACATATCACATAGAGGAAATTGTTTTTTTGTGTGTGAAACATCGTGCTCTTCCAAATTTTCTTTCATTTCAAGACAAGAAATTTTTTCTAAAATGGTATTGCGTAATGTGGTTTTAATAATAAAAATCTACAATATTTTAAACTGCAAGAAAGGCCTCTTCTTCATCTAATAACCACAAGGGCTCATGGAATTTTTTGGATAAAAATAGTCTTCATATTTGGAAAACATGCAAGAATAATGAACAATATAAATATTGATAATCCAAGGATTTGAGTGAGTGTAATTCTTCAATACGACTTTGAAATATTATAGAATGTAATGGAGCTCTTGATTTCAATGTATTTGAATGGAAACATCATCGACAAAGAGGTTCATGATAGGATTTTTGAATTCTATGGATTTATCTACATCTATTGATGGTTGATTTGCTAATATTTCATTGTTGGAGATGAAGTTCCCATGAGGAGGTTTGGATGCAATTTGCCAAGGTGTTGAGAAACTGTTGCACTTGCAATGCATAGATGTCCACATCATTCCACAAAACAAAATGAATAGGAATCCACATCACACCACAAAACACAACAAACATGTGTCCACATCGCATTGTATAACACAATGAATAGGTGTCAACATCGCACCACAAAGCACCACAAATGTTTTGGGGAGGTGGGTTTCAAAATTGTTGATGCACAGGTCCTTGATGGTTTTCTAGCTAAGAAGTTAAACCATTGCCTGGAGAGGCCCCCTATCCCACAAACAAAATGGTCTCATACATCAATTTGATACCCAACTAAGATGTGAGCTTAAATTAAAATACTTCTACATACATAAACACCAAAATTAAATTTAACTTAATAAAATAATAATTTAAAAACATAATTATAATTATTATTCATGCTCATTCTAAACGAAGATGTTGTCAATTGGGTTTATCCTAGGAAAGACATAGAAGTGTTATCCTCTCCACCCAACATAATTTCCTGCAAGGGGCATGGTTGAGTTCTTAATAAGTATATTGTTGTATTGAACTCATTGGATACTATCTTCATAATATTCTTATACTAATACAATTATTATTATGTTATTTTTACGTTAATTTTAAATAAATAAACAAAACCAAATACC
Organism: Picea sitchensis; assembly: GCA_010110895.2. Taxonomy (NCBI): domain Eukaryota; kingdom Viridiplantae; phylum Streptophyta; class Pinopsida; order Pinales; family Pinaceae; genus Picea; species Picea sitchensis. The sequence continues at coordinate 91,048 of SNQJ01S0052214.1, read as the reverse complement.
TAAAATTTTAATATTATTATATAAAACATTTATTATTATTTTATTTTATAATATTTTAACATTAATTTAAATAAAGAAAGAAAATAATTTTAATATTATTATATTATTTTACAACATTTCATTCTTAATTATATTATTTTATAGTATTTCATTATAATATTATAGCATGAGTGGGCCTAATGGTTAAGAATATGTGTTTCCTCTTAAGTGGTCACAAGTTCAAGCCATTCCAAAGGGTTCAAACTCGTTCTAGAAGGGTAATCGAAAAATTACCATTAAAAAATATAATTTTTTCAAATCAATTATCATTTAAGAAAGAATACAAATATCATAAATGTCAAAAGAAGGGTCATATTTTCAATAATCCATCAATGTCCTCACTTCCAAAACTTGGTTGGTGAATGAGCATTGGTTCATCACACAATACTTGTCTTTATCATCTAAATACTAAAATAATCTTTATTCTAGTTGGCTCTTATCTATTCCTTGACATGGTGTACCCTTTCACATAATTAAATCCATCACATATCTTATGCTTAAATGAATATCTTACCACTATATTGGTGTATGCATTATTTTATGTGTCACTTAATCAAAGCTTCCCAAAGAGGCTTAGACACCTTGTCTTTGCTAATATCCATGTGAATTCATGCCTTACAAGCATTGTTGATTCTTCTTGATATGGGAATTGGCATCACATTTCTAGTTTACATACCTCATGTTTTTTAATCCCATACTCGCCAAAATTCCATTTTCTTTGTTATGTTTTCCTCCAACACTAGCCATAATGCCTTTTTCTTTGTTATATTTTCCTTCACTAATGTATCTATAAAAAACAAAAACAATTAGTCACATGTTATGGATGTAAATTGCAATGACATTGGGAGCATATTAGGAATATTAATTACAAATGAGTTGCTAAATGTCAATTTTAAAGAGGACACAATATAAATTGAACAAACCCACAAGTCACACCTATCTTTTCATGTTCATATATTCCCTCTCACTAACAATATTGAATATGTTGATTCATAGTTATTTTATTGAATTTATAATGCTAGTTGTTTACCTATTAAAATTCATGACATGGTTATACCTTTGATATCTAATATGATAATTATTTCAACACATTGACAATCCTCTTAACCACTTAGTATGTAATTCATGGAATCCCCACTAATATAATAGATAATGGAAAAAAAAAGATATAATGAAGACTTATATGTAAAACTCTCGACAATCTACCAATTTTGTATAGGTTTGGTCAAGCTCATCATAACGATAATGCATAGATTTTCTTTGTTTCGCATCGAACTATTTATTGATTATTTTTGGGATTAAAAACTTTATTAAGATCGGTGAAATTTTCTAATTCGATGAATTTTAGATAAGAACTTGCACAAAATAAACCTTGTCAATATCACAAAACTTGAAATTGGGATTACAACAATGAAAATTGTGATTATTTTCATTCAATTTATAGCATTATCAAATCTTCACTACTTTGATCTCCAAAATTATCATTCCCCTTTTCGTGATTCCATGTATCTTTATCTATCACACTGTTTCACTTTCTTCTTCTCATTTCTAACAACATTCAAATCAATGTGATGATACTTTGCCAATAATTTGAGATTTCCCCATAGCTTTCTTCCTGTTTCTCTCATCCCAATCCCAAGATCAAGGAGGCATATCATTTGTAACATTAATTCTTGGAACATAAATTTTGAAGGTGGTTGGGATTATTAAGAAAAGCTCGGAAGAAGGTAAAATATTTTTTATTATCATCGAATGTATGCATTAGGGATTATGATCTAGCATCCCACTCTTTCATGCATTTTCACATGTTTTTAAAGATAATGTGAACAATAAATATCCTCAATAAAAATAACATACTTGGTGGTCCTGATGAGTAATTTCCTTTAGTTTTGTGTTTCTATGGATCTTCGGAAGCTCCAAATCATAAACATCTTAACCTGAATAATAAAAACTGGATGCAAATGCTAGACTGTCATGTTGCTAAAATCCTATAACACAAGTAGGGTCTCTTCATTACTTTTATAGTGCTTTTATATAATTATCACACTTCAAAAAAACCATCATACTACAATTTCTTATTTTCTAATGATATCCAGAAAGAATGGGGTATGTTAAAAATATGAATATAAGATGAAGTTCTCATGCATCATATGGATACATAGATTGCATCATATTTTATATGAGTTCATAAAATTGTTTAATTTTGGGATTATGTCTAAGGTTTTATATTTTCATTTTTAACACTTTGAAATCACTCCAAAGAAAACATGTCTCAATGGTTATGAATTTTTATTATTATTAACATATATATAACTCATCAAAAAATTATATTTGAAATTACCATGCACATCCAAGGGAGAGGGAGTGGGGGGTAATGTCAGGAATCACCCCTCCCCAAGCTTTGCAAAAAGTATGCTTATTTACTTTATATTGAAATTTCAATTTATCTATAGGTTGCTTGTTAATTTTTTAACATTTTAAATAATTTGAAAGCAATATTTTATTTAAAATATTTATTTTGAAATGTGTAGCTAGTTACTCTAGTCAATTGAAGTGCAGCTAATTTTTCAACTTTTCATCATGGAAAATTTGAATGAATATATACCCATGAACTTGAAATTAAGAGTATCCCTTTAAATTTGATCATTGATCCACCTCTAGATTTGTAAAACATTTTACTATGGCAGTTCAAAGTGAACACCTTAACCATTTAAGTATGTTATTTAATGTTGCTTTCAACTTTAAAAAGTAAATAATATATACATGATTCCAAAGATCAAATCCCACCATGTTCGAATAAACCCACACCATTTGTAGATTATTCACAATGTGGTGTACACGTTTCAGGTGCCAAGTCCACACAACGAGAGCTAAAATTGGCAACAAATAGCTAAAATAAAAAATGTACATTCTTCATTGATTCTTCCCATGGGCGGCAATTTAATCGTGTTTTTACTTTCATTAACATTAACGTTGAAGCTCTCTTTGCATTGCATACATCCGAAAGCTTCACAACGATGTTCTTTTTTAGGATGAGTTGAGACGTGGAGTGTGAGATGGGGCATGCACTACTTGCATTTGTACAACGAGACATTTTCTCCAATCTTCCATAAATACAACATTAGTATATGACTAGCACAGTCACATAATTGTGGCTGATCAACCCCGAAAGGTATATTTTATTTGCAAACAAATTTTAACTAATTTTTTTATTGTTTATTTTATTTACAAAATAAATCTTAATTTTTTTTTTTATTTCATTTACAAAACAAACCCTTATTTTTTTTTATCCTATTTCATTTACAAAACAAATCTTAATTTTATTGGTGTATTTCATTTACAAAATAAACGCTGGTACCATATTTGAAAGGCTTCTCATCCCAACCTTTATTTAACAGAGCGATCAGTGAGACGGAGAGGCATAGAATGACATGGGCTAGGTTCTTATGCCTCGCATGAACTTAAATAAGAATAAATAGGGAGTTTTCCCGTCTGGCAAAATTAAATTTTGCAATGAATTACCCTGCGAGCGAAGTCCAACTGTTGAATTCGATCATGGTGGATGTCCAACCGGAATGGGAAAAATCACTGCACCCGGCTCGCCGCAAGTGCTCGATCCAAGATGGCTCCCGTATAAACGCTTTCATTTACAAAATAAACGCGCAGGAAACTCAAATAATCAATATCCGCACTGGAAACGCTTCACTTCATATCCACGCGTCCATAAACATCCGCAGTGGTAAAAAAAATTGACTGCGCGTAAAACTTTTAAATTGGCATCCAACACCCACGCGGCCATACATATCCGCCCATTAATAATAATTTAGTAAATTGTGGCCAGCTTAATAGATTATCTCTTAATCACTGAACTTGGCAATCTGGTGGTCAGCAAGTAATTTTTTAATCTGATTTAGTAAATGTAAAAAAGTAATCACATAAATGGACGTCTTTATAAATGTGCAGAAGTTAATTTATTAAAATCTCATCCATTGATTAGAGAGGATGACGAAGAATATGCCAGCATCTTCAATTGCCAACCCTAAGATTGAAATTTATGATTAAAAGGTGATTAATTTTGCCCATTGTCAATAGGTATACGCCTTTCGGCGTAACTAGTCTTCACACTCACACTCCATATATCTATCTATATTTCATGGCAACGAAGAAAGAAAAGTGATGGGTGTCTTTTCCCCTTTGAATACGAGACTGAGGCTTAAATGGGTGAGTTTGGTTATCTGCCATTTATTTTTTTGCATTTAGTTTAAATTGCTTAAACTCTTTCCTATTTTTCTGCAAATTGAATGACTCCTAGATTCGAGACTAAAAATATCGATTAGCATTTTCAATGTGTAATTGGAATGAACAGATGTTTAAAACGACCTGTTGGATGTTAAGACTCACAACTACCACCTGATCACATTCACATCACCCCCACAAAACAAAAGTAACAAACATCCACATCATGTCACAAAACACAAATTTCACGTCGTGCACATGCATGCAACTATATTTAAAATGTGCATACATGTAATCTTCTTTTAACTGTTTGTGTAACTAATGGATGTTATTCAAATTCGTTTGTTTAATTGTTTGTGAGATGCTATATATACGAGCATACTCATAGAGGTGAGAGTGCAATGCAGTGGAGTGTGTGAGCAATACACAATACTGTGGAGTGCGGTATAAGAATATCAATTATCATTACCCCGTGGTTTTTCCCATATTGGGTTTCCACATAAATCACCATGTCAATTGTGTGATTTCCATTTTGGGTTGAATATTGGTTTATTTTCTTTGCTATTAAAATCTTGTTATATTTTTTCTTCAGTTTCCTAACGAGTAGTATCAAAGCGCAAAGTTGAAGGATCTGAGAGCAAAAGAGAAGAGAATATGATCGTTGGATAGCAGAATAGGTTAACCGAGCTGAACCGAGTGGAGTGAATCAAACTAGGACAAGTTTTACTACACTGTCACAGGATGGCCCTCTTACATAGAATGAGAGTCGCAGACACACTTCCAAAATTTTTAATTTTTCCAAAATGTCGCGAGTAATATACTGTACACAGTTCAACAATTTGACAAAACTGTAGTAGAAAAATTATCGCATGCTTTCCAAATTAAACAGTGCGATAATATTGGACTTGTGGCATGCCATCCTTATCGAAAGGCGCTGACAACCACTGTTTTATGAAAAATCAAATGAAGGTATGAAGCATTTTTAAAAGGGACAATATTTTATGAGTGGATGACGTCTTATTAAGTGGAGGATATTATTTAATAAAGGTGAGGTGGACCTTTGTTGTGCACATAAGACAAATTAGGTAATGGATCGACTTTATGACTAAAGTGGGTAAGGTGAATGGTTTTAAAAGGGGTTTTTAAATATATTTTTTTAAGCCTAAACCTTTTTTGAATTTCAACCTTGAAAAATCAAGAGCCTCGTTTATTAGAAGTTGTAATTTTTTTAGGTGGTGTGTGTTAATGGTGAAAGTGCAGAGTTGTAAGTTTGAGGTGGAGAAATTCAATGGTAAGAATAACTTTGCGATATGGAAGCTCAAGGTGTAGGATTTTCTTGTGCAGCAAAGATTGCAAAAGGTGTTGGTTGGAAAGAAAAAGAACCGACAAGAATGACAAACAAGGACTGGGAAGATGTGGATGCAAGAGCCGTCAGTACCATCTGCTTGTGTTTGGTAGATGAAGTGATGTTTAACATTGATGAAGAGGAGACAACATCAGGTTTGTGGAACAAACTTGAGAGTTTGTATATAACAAATTCCTCGACGAACAAACTCTTCTTGAAGTGGCAGTTGTGCAACTTACAGATGAAAGACGGTACAAAAATTGATGATCACTTAAATGTTTTCAATACTCTGATTTTTAGATTATCTAGTATGGAAATAAAGTACGAAGATGAGGAAAAGGCAGTTACGTTACTGTGTTCGTTGCCTGAGTCTTGGGATCACCTAGTCACATCTATGTGGTTCAGTTCACCAGATGCCATTGATTATGACATTGTTTTGGTAGCTTTGTTGTCTGGGGAAATGAAGAGAAGATCCAATAAAGAAACCTCTACATCAGAAGCAATTGTGGTGAGAGGTCGATATATAGGAGGGAAATATCATTAAGGTACATCAAGTTATAAGTCGAAAGACAATAAGGGTAAGGGAAAATGTTGGTTTTGTGGAAAATATGGACATTTCAAGAAGGATTGCAGGAAAAGCAAACCAACATCCAAAGAGGACCCCAAAATAGAAGCAAATTCATCTACAAGTATGGTTGATGAAGTTTTGTCTATCTTTTGTGTCTCACCACCTGTGTTCACACAAAAGGTGAAGGGAGGTGATGGTTGAGTCACTGTGAATTTAAAAAAAAAATTACTTTGGATTTGTAAAATTATTGATTACATGTAAATGGGCATATGTCTGTAAGAGCTAAATAGGCATGCGTACCCCTAGTTTATCAGGTCACCTATGAAAAGACTAAACACATATTTAGGTATACTGAATATGTGTGGGGGGAATGTATGTTGGATTAACCTTGACTTGGTGAAAGAGTTAATGAGTTAAATCTAGTTTTTAGGTCAAAGCAGGTGGTTTTTCGGGTCAATGTGTTTTGGGTATCCTGTGGTATGTGTCCATGGATTGCATGTGATGAAGTCTATAAAAATCTTGGTGAAATCCATTGTAAATGGCCCTGGAGGTAAGCGATGAAGGGTTACTTGGTCGGCTTGGTCAGATTTGGGCAAGGGAATGTGCATGTTTATGTGGAGCACTAAGAATCCAATGTGAAGTCCCTGGAGGTGAGAGACAAAGGTTCACTTGGGTTGGCTTGGATGTATTTGGTCAAAGTTGTTCGAATGCAAATTTCAAGGTGGAGTAGTGTGTCTAGGTTAGAAAGGTGGGTCTGTAGAAAGGCTAATGTGTTGGCAGGTCAATCAAGTGTTTGAGAATATATGATGAGGGTAGGTTCATATCCATGAAACTTGGAAAGTATTGTAAGGAAGTTGGGATAGAATAGGCATGTTCAATAATGCCAAGTTGCAACAATAATTGCGGACATAAGCGGTTGTGCTATCTGGTAAATCGGTCACAATCGATTGCAAAATACAGGAAGATTTAGGAAGAGGTATGAACAGGTCATCTGGTAATTAATCAAATGTGAAAATATTTGGTTGTGATGCTTATGTTTTTTATCAACACTCTAAGTAGGACCCAGATCAAACAAGTAGATCTTTGATATGGTGATGATGTTAAGGGGTACAAACTATGGGATTCTACTACCCACAGAATTATCATGGACATAGATGCAGTGTTTGATGAATCTCCTTTTATAAAATTAGACATAGTAAAATATGAAAGGTCCAAAGCATGACTGGTAGCAGACGGGTATTTGGAAGGTATTGATTTCCACGAAAGTCTCTCACCAATTTTTAAAAGCTTGTTTCTCTTCATATTGTGTTAACACTAGTTCTGTTAGTACACCTAGATGTTAAAATTGTTTTACATGGAGTTTGTTTGGATAAGGGGATGTATTTGGAACAACCAAAATGGTTAGTTCAGAATCGCAACAAATGTTTGTTTGCAAACTCAAGAATCATTGTATGGCCTGAAGCATGCCAGACAAATGGTACAAGATTTTTCATTCGTTCATGGTGAGCCAAATTTTACAAGAAGTGAGTATAACCATTATGTTTATGGTATATTCATTATCTTGGTGTTATATGTTATTCTTATTGCAAGCACAAGCATGGTTGAGATCAACAGGTTGGATCAGTTGGTTAGGATGTTGTTATGAAGGATGTGAGAGCAACAAAATAAATCTTGGGCATGGAAATACACAGAGACATGAAATATGGTAAGCTTGGTTATCACAACATAAGTATGTGGTTAAGATGCTCAGGAAATTCGGTATGAATAATGTGAAACCGGTAAAATCCCTTTGGCTTTCCATTGTAAGTTCTCTTCAGGTTTATGTCCTAACTGGTGAAGAAGAAAAGGGTTATATTTCTCAAGTATTATATGATAGTAGAAATTTTGATGATTGCGATGGGAAATTGTCAACATTTCACATGCAGTTGGTGTTTTCACTAGACACATGGCAAAACTAGGTGAAGAGCATGGAAATGGGTTCTTGAAACACAGAAGCACAAGTATCACCTACAGTGGTTACAATGATTTGGTATGTGGTTATGATTCATGAGGCTTGAACAAGTACATGATGAGGTGTTCTATGGTGGTCAAAGTGTTGTGCATTTGATTAACAATCCAACGTATCAAAATGGGACAAGTACATTTGTTTATTAGAAATGTTATTGATGGAGGCATAATGGTCCATATTGGAGCGAATCATGCAAACATGTTCATGTAAAAGTATCGTTAGAGAAGTTGTGTAGTTGTGATGGTGTTTGGATTCTCTTGGCTTGCAGGAAAGGTGATGGATAAATTTGGGCATGATATATCAGGTAAATTATTGACAAGGTGGAGATTGTTGGATACATGCCAATGAATTTCTCATGTGGTCACATGCACATGCATGCAGCTATATTTAGAATGTGCATACATGCACTCCTTTGTTAGCAATTTGTGTAACTCATGGATCTTATTACAATGAGTTTGTCTAATTGTTTGAGAGATGCTATATATACGAGCATACCCATAGAGGTCAAAATGCAATGCAGTGGAGTGTGTGAGCAAGACGCAATACTATAGAGTGTGGTGTGTGTGTGGTGAGAAGAGGATGGTTGTGTAAATTGTGTGATTGCTATTCTCGATTTAATCTTGGTTTATTTTCTTTGCTATTAGAATCTTGTTATTCCGCTTCCTAACATTTATGATGATCATGTAACAAAATCGATGAAAAGGGCACAATAAACATCTCATCTGAATGCAAACAACTATGCACGGATGGTTGTATACAATATTTGAATGGTTGAGATCCCGCAGATGTCAAATCCAAACATATGATGTATGCAGGGAAATGCCTTATGGTGTAATTATTCCTAGGTATTGAAGCTAAATAGAATCTCGATGCGACAGGAAATTCATTTAAGGTTTTAGATATGTGGGTAATTCGCCAACTCTTGAAAATACTGTGGCATTTAGAGGGAACTTGATGTCGATGGTTACTATAAGTTGTATAGAGAATATGGGAAATTTAAGGCAAAAGAAGTGCAAAGTTCGCTAAGCACAACATTGTATAGAGAAGTCTCGAATTTCATAAGGATTTTTTTTATCAATTATAAATGTTTTTAGAAATAATTTTCTAAACGTGATTGTTGTCAATGTTAAGGTAGAGTAAATTAGTTACCTTTGTAAATTTAAACAGTTACTGATAGCTATAATTCAAATAGTACAGTTCGAAATATTACAGTTTGACACACGACCATTTTTGAAATAAAATTTCTACGGTAGAAGTATGATGATGAGCCCACCTTACACAATAGGCTTTCCATTGGAACGGATAGACAATAGGCTTTCCATTAGAATACATATCGGTTTTTTTTATCAGATAACTAGAAACAAGGAAAATATATATTTAAAGTTGAGAACTATAAATAAGCACTAGAAGCCAAGGTTAATTTAAAACTATATACTATAATGATTGGCTCTCGATAAATTTAAACTTAAGAGTTTTATACCATTTGTAAAACTGCACCACGCAGCTTTGTTAGGGGACTCCTCTGTCAGAGAATGAAGCTTGACGTATTGACTTCTTGTCTCATGCACAATCTCCCTTCACCATTTGGTCTTCTGGTTTCTACTACTTCCGTTAGAACCAATATCGTTGGTTTAACCGCTTTACTCTGCTTAGCATTTTGAACCACACCACTCGAAGTCCATCGGTGATTTTGCGGCTCTATTTGAAGCCTATAACTGGTTTTTGGCGAACTTTCACAGATACAACTTCCCTTAGCGGCCTCCTGCCTAGCGGGACTTACTACCACTGATCCACCGACGCCTTACACTAGACTACCAACAACCTTACTAGCTAGATGAGTGAACTATGCCTTAGCAGTACCAAGGAACAACGGATGCAAATACTAGATGAGTGAACTATGCCTTAGCAGTACCAAGGAACAACGGATGCAAATACAGGCAAATAAATGAAGTCACAATATGCGCATAATAGAGAGACAATAGACAAGCATCATAGATGAATAACAAGTGTAAGTCTTTATATTATCAGAGCATAAAAGATTTCGGATATTGCAATATATTGTGCCAGATGCACAGATTAAAGAATCTGAGTAGGATGCTCTTTCACTCAACTAACAGACAGAAAGACTCAAATCTTCAGACAGAAGGGAAGCTTAGAACCTAAGACTGACTAACTCACAACTCACAAATTGGAATGAAGACAATGAACTCTCCTTCTTTATAGGAATTTCTGAGGAGTTACTTCATCGAAGCTAAGACCCGGTCAGGACAAGTGGTCCTACATGTCTCCACTCAATCTTACTTTTAGGGATTCGCATATGTATTCTGCTATGTAGGGAATCTCACCAAATCATTTTTAATAATAAATCCAATCAAAGCGTATTTTAAACAGATATGATCTAGGAGTCGGCAAGATTCCTTGACTGTGAAAATTGCGTCACATGATAAATAGGACTGGACGGGGTTTCTATGTAAGATTCTCCAATACAACATATATGACATAAAAGAGGACAACATGATAAATAAACAAGAGAGCATCTTGGAAATGTGGGTCAATCCTCACCAAAAGTCGGAGAAGTGCTCCGAGTTTCCAAGATTCTCAATATTGAAATGACAACACTATGTACAAAGTGGAGTTTAATGACGACAACCCACAGAACCCAAATGGCACCACTGTCGGCCATTTAGACATGAACTATTACACGGTGGAGTTTTAAGGTGCAAACCCACAAAACCTTTATTCTAATGGATGATCATGGAACTGTCGGAAATTATATGGGTCCTAATGTTGGGTATAGATTTCCTTGTATAATTTTGGATCTTCATTTCTTTCTTCTTCTTGATGAAGAATAATTTTTTTACGGATCACCCAAGGATGTCTTTCCGTTACAAAATCATTTTGTATTCTTCTTCTGAGTATAGATCCTTTAGAGTATCCAATCTTCTATTTGGAAAAAGGAACACTTTTGCAGTATCAGATACTCGGTGATGAATATTTACTGGATTTATCCCAAATTTATTCCACCATTCCATAATCCATTCTGGTTCAGGTTCAAGAACAAAAGTAACTGCAAACTTAATCATACAGTAATAATATTTGTATCTGTCTGTCCAGAGACAAATGTTAAACCACATTTCTTTGTACTAATGATAAGTTATATTGAATAGTTTTTCTTCTGGATCTCTGTTAGGCCAATCTTGAATGGTTCTCATTCGATTAATCTGGAAGAAATGATATGCATGAGTTTCTTCCCATCTTTGGGTTTGATGATCAAACCATTGTCTGTTTGCAGATCTAAGTCTGCTTAAATCTCCCATTTCAATTAACTTTGCCCTGGATGTAGAAGTTGTAGACTGATGCATTCTTCCATGTATATGTTGAGGGTGAAGTACATTTATACTGGTATTTCTTGAAAATCCAGGCAATCCTAACTCAACTTCATCTGAAGCCCTGAATTGCCATTCTGGTATCCAATTTCTTACAAATACTTCCCAGGGAGTATTATCATCCAGGTAATGAGTAACTGGAACATTTCTCTGATCATCAAAAACTTCTGCTATAACCAAACTTTTCTTGCAGTAAGCAAGCTGCATATGATGTTCAAAAATAAATGCTAATTCTATCCTTTTGGAAGGACTTCCATTTATGCTAGGCATGGTAATAAAGAATCTATTTTTTCCATCTGGACATATACAAGAACCATGAGGTTCTACTGCTGATAAAAAAGGTGTGCCAAGGATACAATCAACTGGTAAATCAGAAATTTGAAATTTCATTCCTAATGCATAGTCTTCGAGGATCAGGATGCCTTTAGGAATTTCAAATTGGAAAGAAGTATTTACATTTCCTAGTCCTGTAGCTGATCCAAAACTAGGAAGCCAATATTTTGTAGGGGTAAGATATTTATGCAACAGGTTTAAATCCGATCCAGTGTCTATTAGTGAAGTTAATGAAAAAATCTCTTGATTAATTTCTAATTGGATCTTTATATAATACTTCTGGTATTTGATAGGCAGAATCTTCATACCTGTCATTCCCTGCATTTTTGTTGTAGTCTGTTCTAGAAGCACAGTCTCAAAAGGAGCATCTTCTAATGGTGGAGGAATAGAATCCAGCCTTTCTTTAATCTGTTTGATTTCTTGTCTGGCCCATGAATCAACTTTAAAACTGGTCTCAACATCTAATCTGTTGATTGTTTCTTTTAACTCAGAGACTTCCTTTCTAAAAAGTATAACTTATTTGGCTAATTCTGTAATAGATATATTGTGCAGTTTTGGTTCTCTGTTAAACTTTATATATGTCTTTGTGTTCTTGTCAAAGGAAGCATCTAAAAACAAAGGTCTTTTGTTCTGCCTTGACAGTCTTAATAAATGTTTCAAGAAGGGAGTTTTTCATGTCACCTTCTGGAAGGCCTTTTATTTGGGCAAGCATTTGTGCCCTTGATCACCTGTGTTCTGAAACATATAGACTTTCAATTTTTATTGAATTTTAGGTTCTGAATCAGAATCAGAACTGCCACTGCTACTTTCACAAGTACAAAAATTTGGATTGCTGCAACTACAGTGTTGGTTCATCAGAATTTCATTTTCTGAGGAATATTCAAACTCTGATGTGCTGCTGGAAGAACAACATCCTTTTTAAAGAAGATGAACTTCTTCTTTTGGTTTATTAAAAGGATTATGGGGGCATGAATTGGTATCATGATTGTTTGCCCCACACCTGTTGTAGTGAATATTTAGAATCAACTGCCTCCTTTCCTGAGCCTCTTTTGCATTTTGTTCAGAAAATTTTCCTTTTTCTTTTCTGGAGGCTTCATTTTCTAGACAGTCATGAGCATAATGGCCCTGCTTTCCACAAATCTAGCAGGTTACTCTCTGTTTTGCTTCATGAGTATGAGATTTGAGCCTAATATCTTTTGTCTCATAATAATGGCTTTTAGGATCATATTTGTACCTAGCTTTATATTTTCGTCCTTTTTCTCCCTTGAAGTCTTTAGGCTTTTTTCTTCTCTTTCTTGATGGATTAGAGAGATATAATCCATATTGTTCACAGATTGATTTTTGATCAGGGAGATAAGAAGACTTTGACACAGAATTTTGTATTTTCATGTTGGTACATAGTCCTACCAATGTTTTGGTTATTAGGGAATATATTTCTCCCCAAGTATACAATTCATAAGGAATTTTGAAAACTTCCTCCATCTTTAGATATTCCACAAACTTACTTGGAAGAGCTGCCAAATAAACTTGTTTCCATAACAAGTTTTTGCTTTCTTTCACTTCAAAGATTCTCTGTGTCCATTATTTATGAAATTGTTCATATTCAGACATCTTTCTACATTTCATATTCATAAGAACAATTTCATGTTTATCAACAATTTCATTCTCTGTTCCACACCAATGCTCAAGTATC
>SNQJ01S0052214.1:36877-73558 GCA_010110895.2 Picea sitchensis | reverse complement strand
AGTAACCAAAACTTTGGTAGGACTATGTACCAGCATGAAAATACAAAATTCTGTGTCAAAATCCTCTTATCTCCCTGATCAAAAATCAATTTGTGAACAATATGGATTATATCTTTCTAATCCATCAAGGAAAAGAAGAAAAAGGCTGAAAGACTTCAGAGGAGAAAAAGGGAGAAAATATAAAGCTAGGTACAAGTATGCCCCTAAAAGCCATTATTATGAGCCAAAAGATATTAGGCTCAAATCTCACACTCATGAAGCAAAACAAAGAGTAACTTGTTGGAGCTGTGGAAAACCGGGCCATTATGCCCATGACTGCCCAGAAAATGAAGCCTCCAGAAAAACAAAAGGCAAGTTCTCAGAACAAAAAGCAAAAGAGGCTCAGGAAAGGAGGCAATTGATTCTAAAACTTCATTGCAACAGGTGTGGGGCAAATAATCATGATACAAATTCATGCCCCCATAATCCTTTTAAAATAAAAGAAGAAGTTCATCTTCTTCAAAAAGGATGTTGTTCTTCTAATAGTACATCAGAATTTGAATATTCTTCAAAAAACGAAATTCTGATAAACCAACATTGTAGTTGCAGCAATCCAAATTTTTTTAATTGTGAAAGTAGCAGTGACAGTTTTGATTCTGACTCAGAACCTGAAGTTCAATAAAAATTGAAAGTCTGTATGTTTCAGAACACATGTGATCAAGAGGCACAAATGCTTTCCCAAATAAAAGGCCTTCCAGAAGGTGACATGAAAAATTCCCTTCTAGAAACTTTTATTAAGACTGTGAAGGCAAAACAAAAAGGTAAACATTCTGAAATACCAAGAAGACAACCTTTGTTTCTAGATGCTTCTTTTGACAAGAACACGAAGACATATATTAAGTTTAACAGAGAACCAAAACTACACAATATCTCTGTTACAGAACTAGCCAAAGAAGTTATACTTCTTAGAAAGGAAGTCTTTGAGTTAAAAGAAACAGTCAACAGGCTAGATGTTGAGTGCAGTTATAAAGTTGATTCATGGGCTAGACAAGAAATCAAGCAGATTAAAGAAAGGATGGATTCCACTCCTCCACCATTAGAAGATGCCCCTTTTGAGACTATGCTTCTAGAGCAGACTACAGCAGAAATGCAGGGAATGACAGGTATGAAGATTATGCCTATCAAATACCAGAAGAATTATATAAAGATCCAGTTAGAAATTAATCAAGAATTTTTTTCATTAACTGCACTAATAGACACTGGATCAGATTTAAACCTGCTGCATAAATATCTCATCCCTGCAAGATACCAGCTTCCTAGTTTTGGATCAGCTACAAGACTAGGAAATGTAAATACTTCTTTCCAATTTGAAATTCCTAAAGGCATCCTGATCCTTGAAGATTATGCATTAGGAATGAAATTCCAAATTTCTGATTTACCAGTTGATTGTATCCTTGGCACACCTTTTTTATCAGCGGTAGAACCTCATGGTTCTTGTATATGTCTAGATGGAAAAAACGGATTCTTTATTACCATGCCTAGCATAAATGGAAGTCCTCCCAAAAGGATAGAATTACCATTTATTTCTGAACATCATATGCAACTTGCTTACTGCAAGAAAAGTTTGGTAATAGTAGATGATCAGGGAAATGTTCCAGCTACTCATTATCTAGATGATAATACTCCCTGGGAAGTATTTGAAAGAAATTGGATGCCAGAATGGCAATTCAGAGCTTTAGATGAATTTGAGTTGGGATTGCCTGGATTTTCAAGAAATACCAGTATAAACATACTTCCCCCTCAACATATACTTGGAAGAATGCATCAGTCTACAACTTCCACATCCAGGGCAAAGTTAATTGAAATGGGATATTTAAGCAGACTTAGGTCTGCAAATAGATAGTGGTTTGATCATCAAACTCAAATATGGGAAGAAACTCCTGCATATCATTTCTTCCAGATTAATCGAATGAGAACCATTCAACTTTGGCCAAACAGAGATCCAAATGAAAAATTATTTAACATAACCTATCATCAGTACAAATCAATGTGGTTTGATGTTTGTCTCTAGATAGACAGATACAAATACTATTACTGTATGATTAAATTTGCCGTTGATTTTGTCCTCGAGCCTGAACCAGAATGGATTATGGAATGGTGGAATAAATTTGGGATAAATCCAATAAATATTCATCCCCGAGTATCTGATAATGCAAAAATGTTCCTTTTTCCAAATCGAAGATTGGATACCCTAAAGGATCTATACTCAGAAGAAGAATACAAAATGTTGTTTGTAACAGAAAGACATCCTTGGGTAATCCGTACAAAATTCATTCTTCATCAAAAAGAAGAGAGTAATGAAGATCCAAAATTATACAGGGAAATTTATACCCAGCATTGGGACCCATATAATTTCCGACATTTCCATGATCATCCATTAGAATGAAGGTTTTGTGGGTTTGTACCTTAAAATTCCACAGTGTAATAATTCATGTCTAAATGGATGACAGTGGTGCCATTCGGGTTCCGTGGGTTTCTGTCATTAAACTCCACTGTGTATAGTGTGGTCTTATCAATAAAAGAGAATCGTGGAAACTCGGAGCACTTCTCCGACTTTTGGTGAGGTTTGACCCACATTTCCAAGATGCTCTACTGTTTACCACATGTTGTCCTCTTTTATGTCATATATGTTTGTACTTTGGTCGGGGAATCTTACATGACAACCCCGTCAGATATACTACATGGTACTCTGGCCGAGGAATCTTGCACAACTCCCTTGTCAGATCTACTGTTTAAATCTGCTTTCGGTGGATTTATTATTAAAATAATGATTTGGTCAGAGATTCCTACGTGAATACATCTGTCGAATCCTAAAAGTAAGATTGAGTGGAAGACATGTAGGACCACTTGTGTATTTGGGTCTTAGCTTCATGATGACTCTTCCTCCCGAAATTCCTATAAAAGAAGGAAGAGAGCTCATTCATATTCATTCTCGAATTTGTGAGTTATGAGTTAGTCAGTCTTAGGTTCTAAGCTTCCCTTCTGTCTGAAGCTTTGTGTCTTTCTGTCTGTAAGTTTGTAAGTCTGTGAGTCGAGTGAAGAGCATCATGCTCTGAGTCTGTTATTAGTGCCTCTGGCACATAACATAATACCCAAAAGATTTTATGCTCTGATAATATAAAGACTTCCGCTTGTTATTTATCTCTGATGCTTGTCTATTGTCTCTCTATTATGCGCACATTGTGACTTCATTTATTTCCCTGTATTTGCATCCATTGTTCCTTGGTACTGCTAAGGCATAGTTCTCTCATCCAGCTAGTAAGGTTGTTGGTAGTCTGGTGTAAGGCGTCAATGGATCAGTGGTAGTAAGTCCCGCTAGGCAGGAGGCCGCTAAGGACAGTTGTAGCTATGAAAGTTCACCGAAAACCAGTTATAGGCTTCAAATAGAGCTGCAAAAGCACCGATGGACTTCGGGCGGTGTGGTTCAAAATGCTAAGCAGAGTAAAGCGGTTAACCCATCGATATTGGTTCTGACGGAAGTAACAGAAACCAGAAGACCAGATGGTGAAGGGAGATTGCACATGAGACAAGAAGTCAATACGTCAAGCTTCATTCTCTGACAGAGGAGGCCCCTGACAAAGCTGCGTGGTGCAGATTCTTCTGCATCTACTTCAGAGAATTCTTTTTGTTTTATGATTCATTACATGCCTTCAATAGAATCATTGGATCCTAGAATCAAAGACATTTACGAAGGCATGAGACCACCTGGTACTCCTAAGTATGGGTTAGGATATACTGAACAATGTGACACAGTTATCCCAGACTGTAGATTTACAAATCCTTTACCTAATGATATACAAAGACCATCTGTAAATGAAATTCATAAATTTCATACAGTAATGAAAGGATGCCAGAAAGGATCTATTCCTGAGGAATGGATTAAAAGAATGTTGAACTGGGATTTGTTTACAAATCCTGAGACAAAAGAATTTGATACAGTCACTCCAAATTCTGAAAAATTAAGATTGTCAAAAGAATGGAAAGATTTCATGTCTGAAGAAGATAACTGGTTTTCCTTCTTTGAATGGAGGAAATTAAAACAAAACCCAATAGTCCAAATGACAGGAGAAAGCTCTGAATCTCCTTCTCCAAAGCATAAGTGGAAAAGCCTTGATGGCAACATTGTTGAATCAAATTCCACTTTTCCCCCCTTCAAAGGAATTGTACTAGAAGACAATTCTAAACAAGTTAGAGCAATTCCTCTATTACTCTCAGAAGAAGCCATTAAATTGTCAGGAATTGACAAGAGAGTTCAATCAGTTTCAGAACAGTTAAATTGGACTAATATTGCTTTAAGAGGAATGGCTACACATAACAAATGAATATGCAAGAAAAGACCAAATCATGGATCTCCAAGTATCTACTAATACCATTGTTAGATCCGTGGACCAAATACAAGAAAAGGTCATTGATGTGAAAGATAAAATGGATTCTGCTTTATCAGAAATTTCTTACAGAGCCAAAGAGTCTAGCAGAAACCATGAAGAAATCATGGAAGGATTGGGAACAACCTTCTCTCATATGGGAAGAACCTTAACAAAAATCAAGGGGAAAGCCAGTCAACCTGACAAACCCATTCCTACCTCATTTATCCTTCCCAGTTCTCATATTTATATTCTATCTCCTGTACATAAACCTTCTGAGATAGAAATTGTAAAGAGTTTCCCATTACATTTTCCACCTGAAGAAGAAACACCTGAATCTTCTTCAAAATCTCCAAGAGATCATCATTCTCTGGTTACCATAAAATATCCAAGTTATGAAAATCTCTCACATCACACTACTAGACCCTCAGCCCCTGACTTGGTTGGGAAAGGGAGACTTCCAGAATCACAAACATTTGCTGATGATTGGTTCCAAGAATGGAACATTGATAATCTGTCAATTGCTCAAATAAGACAATTGATCGATAGAATGTATGTTTCATACAAAATAATGTGTATGAAGGGAAAAACAGAAATTGAAGCATGCAAAACTATTATTCAGTGTTTCACAGGTACCCTCAGTAAATGGTGGGAAGTTATTTCCTCTCCATTAATGACTTCAAAAATGGAAGCAGAAGTTTTAAAGGATGAAGAAGGAGATATTGTATACCACACTGATGGAACTCCTGTCTAATCTTCTTTCGGGAAGACATAAGACATATGTGTAGAAATAGTATTATATACTATAATGGATTCTAGGTCAGTTTCTTTCAGAGAAGTTAAAAATGTTGAAGAATGCAGTACCTCTGGGTTTGACTCTGTAAATAGTCTTGAGTCAATGTTTTCTTTCAATAGAACTCAGAGTATAAACCATGCAGATTTAGAAGAAGTTGAAATAAATCCTCAAGCCGCATGGAAATTACCGCCGATATCTCCAAGTAAAGTCTACCAAGACCTAACTATGTTCCATCTTAAAGCTGTGACTAGAGTATTTGTTAAAAATCAATAAGTACAATACAACAGAATAGTGATGTTACTCAAACAATTTCCTTATTAAATCCAAAAGAGATTCAAAAGGAAGCTAAGAAACATGGAACAAACTTCCTGCATTTTGGATGTATCAGAATCGGAATAAATGCTCTCATCCATAAAGGAATAGATGCCTATGTACTTTGTACAGTAAGGGATCTAACTCACAATAAGTTTACCAATTCCTTGATAGGTGTAATTGTAGCCCCTCTATCTAATGGACCAGTCTATTTTGACTGTTATCCAAATTTCTCTGTATATACTTTTGATGAAAATCTTGCAGACATCCTAAAGCTGCAAATTAGAACAATGGGATTTGATATGCATTCCAGCAGAACAAATATAGTCGTCCAAGCCAGGGGATGCTTTAGACATACAAATACTATGTTCCCAGCAGTCTTGCATGCCCCCAGCAAAGAATCTCAGTCAAACACTCTAGTCATAACAGACCCTCTAAATCAAAAAATGGAACATTGTACCATAAAATGGGAAAATCTCTCTTTTCCTACAAATTGGGTCATTGGTATTCCAAGGGCACCTATACAAAGATCTATTACTTCTGCCCAGATAAAGGAGACACCAAACTCTGCAGTCATTTCCTTTCCCCAGAAAAATCTTTCTAAGTCATCCTCTTGTAAAATACCACCTTCTTCATTTTGTTTACACCCTTCTTTACAGGCTTTAGCCAATCAAGTTGGGAAAGTTCCCTTTCTAGTAAAATGTTTTGATTGTGGAGAATTGATTACCTTAGCTACTCTTTCCGCATTCGAAGAAAATGAAAGAGTAAAATTTGAGCACTCCAATCATAATCCTAGAACAAATTTACCTCCACCAAACTCTACTGCAAAAGATCAATGTCCACATCCTCAATGTTCAGACATTCCTTTTCCTCATGATTCGCATGTTTTGGTTATACAAGATAATCTAGATGAAAAAATAAAATCCAGAAAAGAATCCTACATCCCTGAGGATACAAGAAGACCATCTCTTCCAGAAATAAAAAAGTTTTTGACTCTTTTTAAAGGATGTCAAAAAGAATTCATAAAGCCAGAATGGATGAAAGAAATGCTGATTTGGGATATGTACACTCATCCAGAAGCGAGAGAATTTTCCAAGAGAACTTCAAATAAAGAAAATATTAAATTATCTCAAGACTGGAAGAATTTTATGGGAAAAAAGAATATGTATATATCTTTCTATGAGTGGAGAAGCACAGCTATTCTCAAAAAAGAAAGTTCCTGGAAATTAATTCCTCAGAAATCTAATCCCATCTGCTATCCAGTCAATACTTTTTCTATCTCTGATTTAGGAAGAGAAATCAGTAGGATCAAGAAATCCATGGCAAATACTTCAGAACAGAAGAAAGAAGAAAAGGATGAAAGTCTTCAAGTCAAACATAAAAAATATCATGTCTTGATTGAACTAAAAATTCAAGACCTGCATTTTAAATTGAAGACCTTAATTGATACTGGATCAGATTTGAATATGCTAAATAATCATGTTATCCCTGTATCTTTATGGGAAAAAACTCAGGCTATGGTTGTGGGATTAGGAAACATTCCAAATGATATTTCATTCCAAGTTCCAGAAGCAGTTCTCTGTTTCCAAGATTTATGTCTTAAAATGAAATTCTTATTAGCAGATATCCATGTTGCTTGTATCCTTGGTACTCCCTTCCTTGCAGCAGTTTCTCCCCATGGTTCAACCATGGTAACTCCAGAAAATCTAGGATACTTCATTACAATCCAGGGTAGTAAAATAATTAAACTCCCATTTGTATCTACTCCTAGGATTTCAGATGTTGTTCAGCTTAATCTTAGAAAGGTTGAAAAGATAAAAGAGTTGAAGGCCTTCCAGACAGAAATCAGAATTCAAGATCAATTGAAACAAATAAACATCTAGGAAAAGATCTTCTTCTTAAAAGAAGAATTTATTAATTCAGTTTGCTCAGAAAATCCTACTGCCTTTTGGAAGCAGAAAAGGCATGAAGTCTTCCTGCCTTACAGAGAAGACTATCAGGGAAATCCTTGTAAAAGAAGAGCCATACCAATGAATGTTGAATACCAAAAGCTTTGTGCAGATGAAATTGAGGGATTACTCAAAAAGGAACTAATCAGAAAATCTACTAGTCCTTGGAACTGTTATGGGTTTTATGTAAATAAACATTCAGAACAAATCAGAGGAGTTCCTAGATTAGTAGTCAACTATAAAACCCTCAATAAAGTATTAGCAGGTGATACTTATCCCATTCCAAATAAAAGCAGCCTTGTTACCATAATTGCAGGTGCAAAGATTTTTTCAAAATTTGATTTGAAATCAGGATTCTGGCAAGTAGACATTCATGAAAAGGACAAATTTAAAACTGTTTTTAATGTCCCTGTTGGGCATTATGAATGGAATGTGATGCCTTTTGGGTCAAAGAATGCTCCTCCAAAATTTCAAAGGGTGATGGATGATACTTTAAAGCCATATTTTGATTGTCTCATTGTATATATTGATGACATTTTGGTTTTCTCTTCATCCATAGATCAACATTTTAAACATCTGAAGAAGCTTTTGTAAGTCCTCAAGCAAGCTGGGCTAGTATTATCCAAGAAAAAGATTGAAATTTTCCAGACACAGATCAAATTTCTTGGTCATACTATTGACAATGGATCATAATAAATCCACCGAAAGCAGATTCAAACAGTAGATCTGACGAGGGAGTCGTGCAAGATTCCTCGGCCAGAGTACCATGTCACATGATAAACAGTAGATCTGACGGGGTTGTCATGTAAGATTCCCCGACCAGAGTACAAACATATATGACATAAAAGAGGACAACATGTGATAAACAATAGAGCATCTTGGAAATGTGGGTCAAACCTCACCAAAAGTCAGAGAAGTGCTTTGAGTTTCCAAGATTCTCTTTTATTGACAAGACCACACTATACATAGTGGATTTTAATGATGACAACCCACGGAACCTGAATGGCACCACTGTCGGCCATTTAGACATGAATTATTACACTGTGGAATTTTAAGGTACAAACCCACAAAACCTTAATTCTAATGGATGATCATGGAAATGTCGGAAATTATATGGGTCCCAATGATGGGTATAAATTTCCCTGTATAATTTTGGATCTTCATTACTCTCTTCTTTTTGATGAAGAATGAATTTTGTACGGATTACCCAAGGATGTCTTTCTGTTACAAACAACTTTTTGTATTCTTCTTCTGAGTATAGATCCTTTGGGGTATCCAATCTTAGATTTGGAAAAAGGAACATTTTTGCAGTATCAGATACTCAGGGATGAATATTTACTGGATTTATCCCAAATTTATTCCACCATTCCATAATCCATTCTGGTTCAAGCTCGAGGACAAAATCAACTGCAAATTTAATCATACAGTAATAGTATTTGTATCTGTCTATCCAGAGACAAACATTAAACCACATTGATTTGTACTGATGATAGGTTATGTTAAATAATTTTTCATCTGGATCTATGTCTGGCCAATATTGAATGGTTCTCATTCGATTAATCTGGAAGAAATGATATGCAGGAGTTTCTTCCCATCTTTGAGTTTGATGATCAAACCACTGTCTATTTGTAGACCTAAGTCTCCTTAAATCTCCCATTTCAATTAACTTTGCCCTGGATGTAGAAGTTGTAGACTGATGCATTCTTCCAAGTATATGTTGAGGGGGAAGTACTATAAAAAGAAAAATACTCTTAATTTAAATAATAAACCTAATCTTTCAAGCTTATAATTTGTTTAGAATATATATATAAAGGAAAGATTCTACTAATTTAAATGATTGGACTTGTAAAAATGGTTTGTTGTAAATATAATTTTTACTTCATAGTGCATGAATATATTTTATAATTGATATAATTATGATTATTTATTTAATATATTTAATAGCTTTATGATTAATTTTAGTTATTTTTTCATTGTTTAAATATATAAAAATCTATTTCATATTTATATTTATAACTATATGTCATAGAAGGCATTTAATATATAAAAATATATGAAAAGACAAATTCAAAACGAGCATTCAATATATAAAAAAAATACATTAAAAAACAAATTCAAAAATTATTTAAAATAATGATTCTTATGAATTTAAGGTGGTGTAATTTATTATGAATTATGATTATTATTATTTTAAAATAAGAAAATATTATTTTTTTCAATATTTTACTTTACATGTGCATATACCACTTTTCTTCATGTTGTGTTTATTATACATGCAATATTTAATCATTTTTGTGTTTTACTCAACCAGGATTATGGACAACACACATGTTTCAAAATATAGTCGGTCTTTCTATCAGATTGCCAATTCTGGTAGCCCTGAAGGTGTGGTTAAGGAACTCAAAGTTGATTAGGGAATATGGACATGAAAGACAGTGTAATTGTAGATAATACTATCATAGATGGATAGTACACATTGTGTCATTTCCGGTGATATGTGGTATGCCACGTGGTTCCTCACGATTGAGGAGATATGGCTTTGTGAAGTTGGAGGACCTCAAGAATATTCTAGAAACCCCTAAATGGTCAACAAGAAGTCAATTATTCTAAAAGCTCCTAGAAAGTCATCAAGTAGTTAGCTAGTCAAAATGGTTGCAGTTAGAAGTTAATTATGGGAAAAATTGTTGTAATAAGAAAATAATTAAAAATAAATTAGTTACAACAAGAAATTATGAGTTTACTAACTATGGTAAAGTAGTTGCAACAAGAAATGGGTTATCCCTAAAACAATGAAGATAGGTAAAACAGTTACAAGTTGCCCCCTAAAGGAAGGCACTTGGGAAGTATAAATAAGAGATCAAGAGAATCCCATTAACACCTATTGAACACATTGAATATCTATCTTGTGAAAGGTTATTTGCACGTATTTCATTGACAAATATGAAGTAGCGTGAATATGAGCCAACAAAGGAAGAGCGACAACAAAATATCATAATTGCAAAGAAGAGCAAGGGTTTCATGAAAAAACTTGATAAGGGTCATCCACGCGGTTTAGACAATAAACGTCCTGCGAGGTATCCCCACAAGTTACTTATATCTTGTCACGCGAGGACCCGTGAGACAACCAACTTCGTCCTATGAGGCACTACTAGATCTGAAGGATGAGGTGTGGTTAGTTGTAGAAGCTGAGGAGAGGGTACAGGAAAATGTGACAATGTTCAAGTACAACAAAGTTATCTATAGGAATAAAAATGTATGTTATATGCTTGTTTAAAGTTGGATTTTGGTGATTGTGTAAGGTATGGTTATGGGAGATTGAGCATTTTCCCTTGAGGGACTAGTAGTTGTATGGTACATGTTGCATGAGGCATATTTATAAAGGAAGATTGCTAGTGCACTTGTTGTTTTTATTTGGCACACATTATTATTTATATTGTTGAGGCATATCTTGTATCCTTTGGTACATGTTTTGGGGTTTTTGGTTAAGACATGTTGTTGAAGTTATTGGTACACAATGAGGCTGCATAACAGTAAGGGTTTGATGCATGGTTGATGTGAGGGTTCACTATGCTTGGTTTATGGATGTTTGCATATGTATGGCACATGATTAAAGAGACATAGTTGTACATGGATTGAGCTATACACTTGTGACAATGGGTATGAGATCTATGTGATCAGATCTGATTGGTTGATGAGATTATTGTGACACGTTGTTGGTACAGGTTGTGACAGGTTGTTGATACAGTTTGTGATAGGTTGTTGGTACAAATTTATGTGATAGGTTTCACAAGGACATATTGACAATTACATAGTTACAGTGGTGATAGAAGTGAATGTGGCACTTATATTTCAGGGCGGTGGGATGAGGAAAGGAAAGGGGATTGCAGTCTCCTTCCATTTGGTGCCAGAAAACTAAGGGAGTTGTAGATTCCTTCAAGTTGAATCCTAAGAAACTAGGGGGTTGTAGTCTCCCTCCATTTGTAGTTGGAAAACAAGGAAGTTGGTGCTTTCTATGAATGTATTTATTTTGACATATAAAAAAATAATTTTGTGGTTTTCTCCCGCATTGGTTTTCCACATAAAATAATAGTGTATTGTGTACTTGTGTGGTTGCTTATTGTTCACTATTCATTTATACTGCTCATGATGTTTTAAATTCTATTGATGAACTTCTCATAAATTTTAGCAATACATATTGTGGTTAAACTAAATAAAGAGTACTAATAATGTTTCACCCCCCCTCTCAATATTCCAACAACTTACTCTTTTACAATATATGACATCTAGGACAACTTGGGTTAACTACGAGCTCTTTGACAATACATTTTATTCTTTGTAAAATATGAAGGCGTCACTCTTGAAACTACAACATATTTGTGAAATTATTGGTGTTGATGTAAATTATTTATGAAATACTTAATGCTGATGTAAACTGGTTCTGAGTATGTTATGGAATTAAAGAGTAAATTAAGTAAACTTTGTATAGTTCTTGAATAGAATTGTGAATAGATTTTTCTAAATTAAAAAATAAAATAAAATAAACATTAAATTTGAAAAGGTAATTTCTTAATATATTTGTTAAATTTCACACTTAAGTCAATTAAATAGTAAATTAATTAGATTTTATATATTTGTTTATAAATTGTTCCCTCGTGATATCGATAACTTTTGTTGAGATTATTTTTCTCTAAGTCTTACACTTTTTCTCTTCTATATATTCCATACTTAGAAAAATATTATTCTATGGCGGATAACCCCACTAATACTTAACCACTTTTCATATGTTGCACAGAATGGCAGGATATTGGGGATGAAATTTATTTTAAATTTATAGTCGTAAGTCCATCTACCTAAAATAATTTTACAACCATGGAAGTAGGACTCCTTTCTATATAATGTTTTATACATATCTTTCTCTGCTCCACCAAATCTCTTTCTCATATCACAATAATCAAGAAAATATTTAATTCATGGATTATGCAGATTCAATATTTGAAGGACTGTTATTAAATGAGGTTTTGCTCAATACTAACCTCTTAATTTCAAAATTAAATTCTCCTAACTCTTCTCCTGAAACAAAAACTTTAGTGTTAATACTAAAATTCAAGGATTATTTTGTAATTGTAGAAGCAGTGTGCATTCCTTTACGAGAAATTTTTAAGAAAAAATGTAGAGAAGAAGGGAGATCTTTTGTGGTGACACAGTGAATACCTTTGTGGGAGAACACCCATAGAACCATTATTCACATATTTATAGGTCTTATGCTTCATTACCACCAGAAAAAATGATTGTTAATAATATCTGGACATCTGGGATAGTATGAGAATGGTGAGTTCCAAAGGTTTTCGAGACCAAAAATATGGTGATATGGTGCACTGATAATTTTTAAAAGGATCAATTAATTATTAAAAGAATAGAATCTCACCAATCTCTCTCGCACCACCAACTTTCAGTCAGATGCTTAAATTTCCAAAGCTGAAAACAATATTCAAGGTTGAAGAAGCTAAAAATTTCATTGAAGATAAAATTGGTGCTAGGGACGTGTTACCACAATTTATTGAATACCCAATGACAATGCTATAAGATTTATGAGAAATACAAGTCAATCAACTTAATAAAATCTATAAATAAATGGCTTGACTTTTGGCTTGAATACTTGGATTGGAGTCTACTGCTACTATTCCCCGATTGGCCCTTTATATTCTATATTATTATGTTCAACGAAAAATAATTTTTGATTGTTCGACAATTATATCTACAGAAATATCGTCTCAACTGTCAAATTTTAAATAAGACAGGAAATTCTACATGTCTCGATATTTGGTCTTTGAAATTGTTGATTGTCATTAATTTCAAGGGTTGCATTTATCAAAACAAGTTGATCTCAAAATAGACCCAGTTTACACATGACATCCTTCTCTCTCGGAAAAAAGAAAAATATCATTTCTACAAAGTCTATAATTATTTTTTATCTTCTATTAAAAGGATCATGTTTGGAAAGAAAATTGCAAGGTTGTCATTAAAAGAGACTTCATTCTTAGACCAAAGGGGAATATTTGAATCTAATGAAAATACAGTATAATCATAATTTATTGTTTATAGGAACCCCCAATTTATCTCCCATTTTATGTATCAGAAATAATGTTCATAATATAACTCTGTAGGTAGTACATATTCCGGGGAAAATTATTTTTTCAAAGAAATAAAAATCAATTCATTCAATTTCCATGGAAAGTTGGTGAAATCATGGTAAACAATGCTTAAAAAATTGATGAGTTTGTGACTCAATTTTATCAATACAGTTTGAAATTTGAAGATTTGGTGAAGGGGTTTGACCCCTTATAGTCTTTCATAAACCACATGAATTATGTTGGTTTTAGTGTTTCATATATAAATGCCTATATTTTCTAAGAAGAGGAAAATAATGAAAACAATTCTGAAAAAGTACCATTTGGAGATCTTGAAACTATAATAAGAACAAATGAAGAACACATGAAACATGGGAGAGTTGTAAATGAGAAAAGTACCAAATATCAGACTTCATCTCAAAAAAGAGGCACACTAAAATGACATTCCCAAAATGTTATTCAAGAAAAGAAAATATTCAATTGATAATTTAGGAGATGGTGATGATCCTAATCATCATGAAGCGAATATTGAAAAATGTCATAAATTACCAGTGTATAAAAGAAAAAGGAAGAACAATCAACAAGAATCATAAGGGTATGTACCTGAAGATGATGTTCTTCTGCAATACATGGAACTTCACACCAACATTGAAGACATTGAATTTCCAGATCACAAACAAAGAACTCATCCAAAGAAATAAGTTGTAGTCCAAGAAAATCCTTTCTATGAAGAAGAGTCTTTGACCCTTCATAGTGCATCATTTGATAAATATTTGAAATTGTTTGTTTTTTAATGTGTTAATTCAAAAGGAAAAAGAATTAAAGATTCAGATATGAACTTGAACAAAGTCCCAACATCATGGATTGCCAAAATTCACAAAATCATTGGTGATTCTCTAGATGTATCAATTGATGGTATGGACGTAGACAATGAACAATTAAAAGAAAGAGTTAAAGAATTGGAATATGCATTGATGCCACCACCTATCCTTGCAATCCCACTCGTAACTAGTCAACCTAGAACATCGAATTTAAAATTGAAAGTAACATCAAGTTTATTGGTTGCAGTCAAAAAATTTGTTGAAGAAAATATCAAAAAGAGAATGTCTCTTATCCTTGAAGCATGGGATATTGGAAGCAATATCATTTCTTTTGGTTCTAAGTTAAATTGTTTCAAATAATTTCATCAAAGTGACTTCAGAAATGAAGAAGGATTTTATAAAGATGTTGTCACCACTTTTATTTTGAAAGTTTCAAATATGAATGATTTAAAAAGAAAAGAAGAAGATTGTTCTTTGCCTGTTCGAGTAAAACAATTAAAGACATGTTGGATTAAAAACATAAAAATTCTAAGAGAAATATTGGATGATTGTTATGTTGTCATAACCAAAAATGAAGGCTTGTATTGTAGATTAATTGAAATAGACGTAGCAGGAAGTACAAGGGAGGTATATGATTCAAAGTCGATAATAAATTCTATTTTTATGACAAGGATGCAATTTGAAGAGCACATGGAAATTCTAAAGGGGGTTTCAGCTGAAACGTTTAATAGTATAATAGAATACAATGAAAATGAAATTGAAAGTTGGCTGGTGAGTTATTCAAATCAAAATGAAGATATTGAAGCTTTGCTTCATCAACTTTTATATGATTTAAGGGAATTAGAAGGCATGTTATTTGATATAAACATTGGAAATGAGATAAATGTTGCACCAATGAAATATTACATAGAATATTGGTTAAAATGAGCCTTATTGAAGATAATGGTAGAGGATTAGTTGGATGAAGTTGAAACTGACCATGCAAAAACAAAAAGAGATAATATAAAAGGTGCATCAACAAGCAAATGAAACAAAGAGAATCCATCATAGTAAGTCGAAATTGATCACACTCCATTTTCATTCTTTTTCCTTTCAAAATCCATCCAATTGTATTTGTCTATACCACGAAGAATGTGATTGAATCCCGATTGTTCCTTTATCTTTTTTTCATGTCTTTCTTCTCTCATGCCCAACTTTGTTCCTTTCAACACATTTCTTCTCTTTCATTCTCTTTAATTTACGGTCCATGGGATCCCTAATCCCAGTCTTTTTGGACAAACACTCTTGTTTCTAAAGACTATCAAAGACTATTTTTGTTATTTTTACAAGATCCTAGAAAACTATATCGGGGTTAGTTTTAATTGTATCTTTTATTTTTGAGTAAATATATTTTAAATTGACCTATCAAATCCTATCTTTTATTTTAATGAAAAAAACTCTTGTAAAGTTCTTTTACATGTGGGACATTTATTTTCTTTCCTTGAATGTGGTCAAATATATTAAAATGTTATGATGGATGTGAAATATATTTTGTATTTTATGTCAAATATCATTTTGTATTTTTGCAAGTGTTTGCTTATGTGAGTAAGGACTCCTGGTAGATATCTCTCAGGAATTTCATATATATTTTTTATGTTGTTTAAATTTGATTTATTTGAACAATAAAGATTACGAGTTTGTTTTTATCATTCTCAATAATCAAGAAATATCAAGATATATCTTTCATAAATATACAGAGGAGTACCACCTCTATAAAAACACAGGGGGATTCATATCCTCATCAAGTTTTTGTTTCAATCTTAATAGATTCAACCATCAACATTATTGGCGACCGTATAGGGGAAAAGAACAAAAGGTTGGTTTTAGACCAGAATTATTTATGACTTAGCCTAAAAGGTGAAATCATGAATATGGGTGTCTATTTTTCTTGTTTTATGAGAAAAAAAACTATATTTTCACAAGTTATTCAACTTCTGGCATACAAAAGTATTTATTTTATTTAGAATTTCACTTTACAGTAAAATCAAAACATGTGAAGAATTTTGTTAGTTTCCCAATGACTATTTTTCAAATTTGTTTTATTGAGATTTGATATGTCATTTTGAAAATTGTTTAACAGTATGTTCCTTAAACATGAAATGAATGACAATGAGTTATTTTTCCCCCCAACAATGTATCTATTATTTTTTTTATTTTTTTTATTTTTTTTAACAAACAAAATATACTGCAACAATCTAGACAGACTCTATTTTATTATGAATATAATTTTGAATCTAACAGATGAATATTATAATTTCTAGAATTTTTTGAAGTTGACCAAGATGAAAATGTTGCAGATTTTAAACACATGTTTTCCCCCACCTTGTATCTATCTTAATTTTTACTTAAAAGTAAAATCTAAAAATACCCAAGTTTGAAAAGAACGGTTTAAGGATTATGAATATAAAATTTTCTAAAATTTTCACTTTGTATTTTTAGAGATACGGACATTTCATTTCATTTTATTTAAAAATTAAATAAAATTAGATAAAAAAAAATGAAAATGAAAACAAATTATAGGAATTGAAAGTAGATTCAATTTTGCAAATGCTTGTGTGATTTTCGAAACCAAATTTTGTGTATTTGCAGGAGTCTGCAACCTCCAAAGTTCAAGTAAACTAGAGGTAATTCACTGGTTCCTGCAAACAGTCTCACTCGCTAGTTTTCGGCCAAAATAATCTTTGGGCTGAAAAACGTAATTCTAACGGAATCCGTTAAAATTAAACGGTTTCCTAACTTTTCTGGCGAGAAATATTTTTTTCGGCCGAAAGATGGGTGAGAGAATATTGTCGGCTGGAAACAATGAAAATACACGTTGCATCATTTCATTTCGCACCAAATTGTATAAATACGCTTTCGTCTGAACACATTTAACACAATTCATCGCATGTTTCATGGTTTTCTAGAGTACCTAAACAAAGTTTCGAAACATCTTTTTCATTTTTGTTGAACAAGGTAATTGATGTGTGTTCAAGTTTTTATTAGAATAAAAAATTATATATTGAAAGCTAAATGTTGAGCATTTTTTCAAGGTGAAGCCTTTGTTGAACATAAAATTATTGATATTATTTTTTAATAAATTTTGTAACAATGGAGATTTTTTGAAACTATTCTGAAATGTTGATTTTGTTAAAAAAAATTATAGATAACTATACTCACGCGAAACAAAATTTTATGCAAGAGGAAATTTGATCGCACTCGAGATGAAACTCACCATAATGATCAAAGGAAAGATAATTATTGGAAAAATAAACAAGAACGTGCAAATATTGAATAAACAAATGATGATAATGTAAATAGATATTTTCAACAAGAAGAACCAGGTCTGCATGCACATATTGTCTATATTAAAAGTATAGAATTCAAATTCAAATTATTGTTTAATATAACTGATTGTAATTATGATTTGATGTTTTTCAAAAAACATAGATAGATTTGTCTCATAACGGTGATGAAGACATTGAAACCAAAATTGAAGTAGAAGATGAATCACCTATATGTATGCACATAAATTTAGATAATACAAGATGAACACTTGTATATATTTTAGTGAATTTATGTTCGGGTTTTGTTTTTTAATATAAACTTTCAATTGAAATATGCACGAGAATCTATCAACATTGATGATGAAATATTAGAAAATGTTGATGCTGACAAATTTGGGAATAAAGAAGAAAAACATTATATAAGATATCAAACTAAGAATATGTATAATACTTTTTTCAAAGATGAATCAGTAACAATACAAGCTCAACTTTTACTATGTCTAATAAAGTCAAGAAATTTAAAATAAGCTACATCATTATTGGGTGTTCAAAAGTCAACAAAAGATACAAAGGTGAAACAAAATGTCTTCGACAATATAACTAGTGTATTAAAAGATTTTGGAAAATCTCGAAAAAAAGATGTCAGTGTTGCACCACAGATTTCTTGAAATATTATTTGATGTGTTGCATCATAGAAATCCATGGAAGCAACCCTGCCACAACCTACTAGCACTCCTGCCATGGATTGAACTATAGGTTAACTATTACCTAGTTCAAGAGATCCACAATGTCGTGAGCGCAGACTGCGACAGTTGTTCATGATGATTCTAAGGGGCGCGCAATAAGGCAACCACCTTATTCCTTAGAGGCCCTTAGTCTCCCACAAGGTCACCTGACAGAGTATTGACTCCAGGGGTTTGACGTCTACCAAAATCAGTCAAAGGCGAGTGGCACCCTTGGAGCACGTAGTGCATCTTGAAGGGCACGTCGCGCAAATAAAACATGAATACAGGCGAGCGGCACCCTTGGAGCACGTAGTGCATCTTGAAGAGCACGTCGTGATTTAAACTTTGGTAAGTTAATAAACCTAGTACCTAGAACACTATGCCTCCTTAGGACCTGGTCAACCTTAAAATGAATGATGGTATGAGTAAAGTTTAATAACTAATTTTCCCTTAAAAACTGTCACCAAGCCTAGTGAATTTAAAACCTAGGTCTAAGTAGAACATGTGAACAAAAAAAAATAAAAATGGACATTTAACAAGGAGGAGGTAAATAAAATTCAAACATTAATAATTAAAGTAAAATTTAATGAAGGATTAAATTATTAAGAAGGTAAATTGTTGTTTATGTCTAAACTTGCTAGTTCTCAACTTAGATAAAAAGGGAAACTTAAAGGAAAGGGGAAACTTAAAGAAAAAGGGGAATGCCTAACACACTAGGGAATATATTCTTTGGAACCTTCTAATTATGAACTCAACTAGGTTTAAGAAAGGTCTAAGTAATTTAAGAATTGTAAGTGAATAAATGGACACCGATGAGCGTTTTTAGGAACGCTTTTAGGTGGGTGAGGGAAATAGAAAAATTTAATTAATTAATTAATTGATTTTCTGGTGCGACTAAGGGATCGGGTGACAAGTGTATGGGGGATATTTTTCCTAAATTAAATTTGATAAAAATAATCTGATGAGGGTTTGGGAAACTAATCACTAAGAAAACTCTATAAAAAGGATGGCAGAGGAGGCGTATCGACTAGGAGGCATAAGGTTACGTTGCCAATATTTTTCTTGACTTTTTTTTCTCGTGGGGGTTTGGATGCCCAGCTTGATAGGGAGTGGTATCTCAACCTTGGGAGGTAAGCTGGGAGCTAGATTTTATCTAGTTTTTGGCTGCGGGACCCCTTTGCAGCTTGGGGGGCTTAGGGGGAAGAAGAGTACCCCTAGTGTTGGTTGTAAGGTACCAGTGAGGTCTCAGTAGTTAAAAAAAAGGAGTGGGACGGAGCGCAAGCGTGGGTAAACCACTTCATATTCTGTGCCTTCGCTTATGCTACGCGTGTTAGATTTGCATTGAATTTGTTTAAACTATGTGAAACTATGCGTTGATAAAATTGTAATGGTTTCCTGAAGTTGGATTAGGTGTACTAGTTGTTTATATGTTAATAAAGAAGCGAGTTAATTTAAAGGTTGCATTTTCCCTTCACTTTGATTGCACCTTGCTTCCTATCTATGATTGAATGGTTACCTCTTGTTCGCTCAGATTGAGAAACTCATTTTCTGGTTCTGCGCCATTTTGTTTCTGCTCAGTAAATAGTTAGCGATTAGGTGCATTTTTCTCGCTGCATTTTTCTTATCTCCACTTTCCTCGTCTCAGCATTTTTTTTTCTCATTGAGCTTTCTGCAGAAAAATTGTGTTTCCCTTAGTTATTTATTGGTTTTTACTCTGCCAGAAGATTGTGTGAAGGTCTGAGTTTTCTTTTAAATTTCTTCGATTTACCCTCAGATTTAAAATGAGCCAAGAAACTTATGCAACCCTCATTTTACTTCGAACACCTCTCTGTGTTTTTATTTCGCCCAACAAGCGAATGGAACCTCTGATTTTCTATGTTTGTTGACCATAGACTTAGAATTTCGAGTGTGTCTCTGCATTGTTTGGCCATTGCCTCAAAAATTGCTTGATCTCTACATTTTGTTGACCACTCTTCTGCGCTTCTTGGATCCTCAGCATGGGGTTTCATTCTTTTATCCTTGTATATGTTTACAACAAGAATGGGGTTTGCTCCTTTATTTTTATATGTTTACAACAAGAATGGATTTCAGGTCCTTTATTTTTATATATGTTCACTGTAACTTATTCCTGAGATAAAAACAAGTTTACCTCAGCATTTACACCCAACAACCTTTACCTGAGAATAAAAAAATGATTTTACCTCAACATTTTCACCCAACAACCTATGCCTGAGACAAAAGGAGTTTACCTCAGCGTTTTCACCCAACAATTTTTTCCCTGGACGTCCGTCGAGACAGAGAAGAGCCCTTACGCTCAGTACATAACGCATCCTCAACCTCCTTTTATTCGGCCTTGGGGTTTACCTTCTGCGAACGGTTTGTCAGGGATGGTACCCCTGGGTTAGGCAAACTTCTTCCTTGGGAAGAGTATGATCGCATCCTCCTCCTTTCACTGATAAAACCCATTAGAAGGGATTTAACCAACCTCCCCTTTGAGCCAGTGTGCAGTCACCCAAACACTGGCCCATCCTCGATAAAAAGAAAAACGTACAACGATATCGTCTCTGTATGGTTTGACACTGAATGGTGATGTGTCAATGTTTCCTTCTCCCTTCTTCCCTCCACTTGGATGAACTCATGGCTGGCTTGCAAACATTTGCTTTTTCTTTTCTCCTTAAAAATTTTGGACAATGCCTACCCTAGCTTACCTTCATAATCTCTTGACTCACAGAATATTTTGCAGGGTATTCCAGGTTGCACGCATGTCCTTGACCCCCATTGAACCCATCCCCTCGAGTGTGAGTGTGTCCTCACTTTGTTAGATCTGCGCGGAACCTGAGAAACTGCTCGATCTATCCTCCTTTCCTGCTTGGGATCACTGGGAATCCCACTAGATCCCAATGAATCTGCCCAGGCCTCACGGGTTGTTGCCCTTGTCATGTTAGTGTCTCAAGGTGTTTCTTTTGGAGGGTACTAGACCCTTTGTGTTGTATATGTAGAGGACTTGAGTCGATGGCTTACCCGGTGGGGAAAAGTGATAGTCCTTACATATTCTTGTCCTTTCTTAATTACTCACGCATCCATCCAAGATATTTAATGGTTTGTTTTTAATAAAGCTGGATTTTAATTTAGACTTAAAAATTTAGATAAGGCTGGAACTTCAAATACCTCTGTACATATGTTTAATTCGAAATTAAAAGCTCAAATTTTAATTAGAAATTTTAATAAAGTTGAAATTTCTTATGTTCCAAAGGCTGGAATTTTTAATTAGAGTTTATTAAAGTTGGAATTACATATGTTCAAAGGATGGATTTTATTTAGAATTTTATTAAATATGGAACTTCAAGAATGCCTCCTTACACATGTTGAAATGGAGCATCTAAACGAAACTTGTTGTTTCTTGTTAATTTTATCGGTGCAATTTTGGTAAGGGCAATAGCTAAGAACCTCCCTTGAGCCAATGTTGAGGCAAGGCTTAGTAGTTGAACTCCTTAGTATATTAACTGATAGTGAGCCTTAATTAAAGATGAAGTAAGTTTGTTGATATTTTGTACCGTGCGCTACAAAGTAAATTAAGGGAACTCTTGCACCTTAATATATTATTGAGGCTGACTAGTTGAGTAGTTAGTTTGCTTGCTCCATGGAAACAAGTGTGACAATTACTCGGGAAACCTTGTAAGGTAACGTATGATTTTGGAAGCATAACCTTTGCGCAAATGGATCCTTAGGATAATGAATGAATGATGACATTATAACCTTTGCACAACGATTTAATGGATGATATTGCTGCACCTCGACTAAAGGCGATGTATGCTTTTATGTTTTTTATCAGACTTCCTTATGCAACCAATAATTACAGTCGTTAACTTGCGCATTCTCTTAGGTTGTCTTTTGATAGATTAACAACCTGTACCTTTGTCTTTAAATGTATTAATGATTGATGAATTACCATCGTTACTTGTGCTATTAGATTTATCATTGAAAATGGTTTAACAACCCTATTTGCACCTTTAATTTATTAACGAATGATTGATGTAGACCTTATACTTCTTGCACTTATGAATTTTTTTCATATGTGATGGGTTATAAATGGTTTATATTGCACCTGGAGTATGTTGTTTATTAGGTGTTTGGATTTCTCACGTTGTGGACTAAGTTGATGCATAAATGTTTACGCCTTAGTTATCTAGCATGATTGTCACCTTGCCACTGTAAGATTCTTGGTGAATGTTTAATTGTGCGCTTTGATTGAGGAGTGAATTTTGTTAATCTAGAAAGTAGATCATGTGATTACCTTGAAAACAATGATTGATTATTGTAAATTCAAGGATTGACTTAATCTCGCACCTAGAAGTTAAGTAGAATTGTTTGTGCCTTTAAAAAAAAAAGAAAAAAAATCACTCATTATATGTCGCTTTTCTTGTCGTAATAGTGGGGCCGTTACATATGGTATCAGAGCGGGTTCAACTCTATGACTATGGATAGCCACGCCTTCCACTGAATTAAGCCCTTGATTTATACTTAAAAGATAATTAAAATTTATTAACATGTCCTCACAGTAAGCATGGTTAGATGACGTCGTAGATATTTGCAATGTGGTGCCAGGGGAGGAGGCGTGATGCCTCCAGTAGCACCCACGCCAGAGTGGTCCAACCCCCAAGGAGAAGAACATGTCCCTAGGTAGGAGTCGATTGATGTAAGGGATGTGTATGGTTAGACAAGGATCTTCCAGGGAAATGTTAGAGGCCTCGACAAACCGTCTATATTGAGATAAGGTCAGGGTGCCTATATCCTTGAGGGTCCACAACGTGCCCCAACCAGTATTGGTCACCTTCACGAAAACTCTAGAATATTAAGTTCTTGAGTTCACGAGTGCCACAGATGGCTCAACCACAGAGGCATGACTGGATATCAACGCGATGTGCTTCATGCTTTGTGGTTACAACCTCCAACATGAAGGTTCGCATAGGCAGTATTCGGATAAAAGGGAGCACTCTTCTATGGAGGAAGACACTCCTAACTCATCTAAACATCGCCGTTGAAGTCGTGTTAGGGGAACGGTTCGAAGAAAGGTTCCAGGAGAAATATTTTTCAAATGAATTCATTGAGCGCCATCTCGATGAGTTCAGCTCCTTAAGACAGGGTGGTCGTATAGTGTCAGATTATGAGACCAGATTTTTGGAGCTACTTCAGTATGCCCCACATCTGAACATGAAGACGATGGAGATCAAAAATTTTGTGATCGGCCTTAACTCTAGCTTTCATGCGAAGGTGAGGATCTATATGCCTGAGATGTTGCACGATGCAAGCTAGTAGGCCTCTTAGATAAGAAAGTTTTGACCACGAGAGTCTAGTTAGGACTACTACAAGATCGTTTGGACTGACAACATTTGGTGTGCAACAGCATCAGATGTCGTCCAGACCAAACCTCTTGGTGTCAAGATACATCTAAAGGAACCTTATTCACAAAACCTTAATGATAGGTTCCTTAGAAAAGGGATCCCTATAGGGGACCACCGCATCCACGGTAGAACTACTAGTCGCAAACGTTTAGGCTTGTCAGTAGAACATACCAGCATCTTAGGCCAGTGGGCCAACAAATTCTATTTCGTGGAAATGAGTGTTGGACCAGAGGTGGGCGATGGACTTTTGGAGAGTCGCCTTACCAGCAAGACTGTCCAATTGAAAGGGCCATAGCGGTCGAGTTAATAGGACACACTACCGTGGCAGAGAGGGGAAAGGCCCATAGGATTCATGACTGCGGTAAATAACCTCCAGGCTAAGAACTAGTCCACTGTGCTCGAGACGTGAGGTTTCTTTGCAAACAGAATTTTAGTATTTGTTAGACCCCAGTGCTACAGAGAGCTCTAATTCTAGTACCGCACTGAAGGGATTAGGTAAGGTATTTTTGAGAGGACGATATTATATTCGTCAATGTGGCTTTGGGTACCAACCGTATGGTTGGAGGAAGGGTTATGAACTATCGCTTTAACCTGGGATAGTGTAATTAAGTCCAACCTACCTCATGATATTAAGATCTTAGAACGATATGATCAATATGGACTGGTGGAAATATCATGATGTGATACTCCATGTTAAGATGAGGTAGTTTAGTTTGACCGACGATGAAGGACAAAGAAGCATGATGGTAGGAAGAAAATGGGGAGTGTCCCTGAGGATCATTCTTCCTTACAACTACAAGAGATAACGCGCTAGGATACAAGTTATAAGCATACTTAGCCCCTAACATCAAGATCCTGGCCGAAGGATTAGAAGACCTTCCAGTAGGACGAGAGTTTTCGGACGTGATTCCCAAAAGAATTACCAGGTGTGCTTCCCAACGCAAAGATGGAATTTACCATAAACCTAAAACCCGAAACTCAACCAATGTCAAGAAAGCCTTATCGGATGTCAACCCCTGAGTCACAAAAGTTGAAAGTGAAACTCAAGTAGTTGTCGGACCTAGGACATATGTCCCAATGTATCACCTTATGATGCTCCTATTTATTGCTTACGAAAGAAGGATGGGTCGTGTAGACTCTGCTTTACTACCATCGAGTATTCCTTGATGAAATTTTGATATATTCTCAAATAATGGAAGATCGGGGAGAACTTTTATGCTTGGTACTACAATGTTGTGAGACAACAAACTACGAGAAGTAGTCTCAATGCTATTGAGGATTCATTGCTTAGGACATGTTATCTCTAGTGAAGGTATCGTTGTGGATCTGACAAATATAGAGGTTATTATGGAGTGGCCTACACTGACGAATGTCCCAGAAGTGCGTAGTTTCCTGGTTTAGTGGTACATTATCGACCCTTCGTCGAGGTTTTTTCGAAGACAACCAATACAATTATGGAATTCCAAAAGAAAAACAAGAAGTTTGTATGGGCCGAGAATGCATGGAAGCATTTCGAAGGCTCAAGGATCTGTTGATGACAACACCGATGCTAAAGGACCTTGGCTTGGATGAGGACTTCTTGGTATGCACTGACGCATCCAAGGAAGGCTTAGGCCGAGTCTCGATGCAAGACGGTCGAGTGATCGCTTACATCTCGAGGAAGTTAAGAAATCCCGGGGAGAACTACACGATGCACGATTGGGAGTTGTTAGCCATTGTGTATGCCCTGAGAGTGTGAAGACACTACCTAATTGGACACAAATTTGATCTAAAAATGGACCATTGTTGTATACAACACCTTTAAATGATAAATGACTTGAATGCGCGACAAGGGCGTTGGTCAGAACTGCTTATCGAGTACGATTTTAAGATTTCCTACTTAAAAGGGACAATGAACAGAGTGGCAGATGCTTGGAGTTGAAGACCATGAATATTTCTAGTGATACCTCTTCAAACGAATATACGTGAAAGGATTCTAACGACAGTGTGACGTTGACTGGTAAAGAGGGTATGGAATTTTTCAGGAAGGACACCATGATGGTACCAAAATTGAGGGATATACTATGTACGATGATGAATCTTTGAGATATAATAACTGGATTTACTTACAACCCAACGACGAATTAAGAAGTTTGATTTTATAAGAAGCTCATAGAGCAGTGCACATGTCTCATCCAGGAGTCATGAAGTTGAGGACAAACCTTAAGCCATTATTCTTCTGGAAGGGATAAATGCGGACATCGTCAACTGCGTGGCGAGAGGCCTAGAAGGTCAGTAGATGCAGGATGAACATAGACATCCAACATAATTAATACAACCACGCGCTTTTCCAGAATTGAAATGGGAGGTCATTTCGATGGAATTTTTTGTGGGGATTGTCATTAACGGTAAGGAGGCATGACTAGATTTTCGTAATAGCTAACACTCTAATGAATACTCCACACCTTTGTTTGTGTACGTACGAAGCATCATTAGGCAGGTATAGCTAGATTTATACGAGAAATATATTGACACTTCCAGACGTACAAAAAGAATCATATCCGATAAGGGAATCGGTGCTTGCAAGACAATTTTGTACGAGTTTCCCAAGAAGCCTTGGGAACACCTCTGAACTTAGTACAACATATCCCTGAAAGAGATAGGCTAACCAAAGGATCGAACCAAATATGTAATTTTATGTTTCGTATGGGTGCATTGAACAAACAAGAACGTTGGGAATAGTTTTTGTCGTTGGTCGAGTTGGCGTGTGACAACAACCATCAAGGTACCATTATGATGGCACCGTTGAGCTCTCTATGGGTGACCGTTTCAGACGCCTTGAGCTGGGATAGACTCTAAGGATGGGGTCCTGGTAGGACCAGAAGTGATCTAAGAAATTGATGAACAACTACAAATGATAGGATAAAGGGTTGGACGAAATACAAGATCGGTTGATGGGTTTTGTCGATGCTCACCTCGTGACCATAATTGTGAGGGACTTAATGGCTAGTCTTGCCTCATTCTTTGAGGCATATGCATGATGTATATCTTATATTTGTTTGTGACTTTAGCTCAATGATACTATGTATGTGATTGAATTGAGTTCTTGGGGCATGTTGGGCAAGGCTGCGCTCACGAAAGAACCAATCTGAATTCTGGACCATCGCATTCGACAAATACAGCGTCAATCTATCGATCAAGTCAAGGACCAGTGGGACAACTATGGTCCACACTTGACTACCTAGGAGGACGCATATGATATGCGTCAATAGTTTCTATTTCTTTTTTAGCTAGACATTTAGATATTTTCAGATACTTTATATATGCACTTGTATACTATGAAACTTCGGGATGGAGTTTAAAACAAGAGGGGGTGTATGTAACATCTCTTTCTTGTGTGCACTTCTGATGTGACTTATTCTTTGAGGACCGTTACATGCAAGTGATCCGGTCCATTTTGTGATTAACTTCTTTGCTTATGGATTCTAATGATGAGGTTGTGGATTATGATGTCGTGTTATGTTATTATGTATAAACATGTGCTATTGACTGGTTTCTCTTGAGTGTGCAGGACTCTGGACTGATTGAGGATGTCGATGGCATCGATGGACCTCTTTGGACTCTATATCAAGTCAGGGAGTGGACTATTTATGGTTTGAGTGTTTTGGTTATTGCATATGTGACATATGACTGGTAAATTATGATGTTGATTATGGATCACTGACATGTTTTGTTGATGGATGTAGACTGACGATAGATTGCTAATCAGACTCACATTTGGAGTAAAGGGGTCACTCACAACAACCAGATATATTGACGGAGAGGTGTGGTAGTAGCCCTGCCACAGCCTACTAGCACTCTCATTGTGGCTTGAATTGTAGGTTAAAGATTGCCTAGTTCGAGAGATCCACGATGATGTAAGGGAAAACTATGACAGTCGCTCAAGATGATTTTAAGGGGCGTACAATAAGGAAGAGAACTTATTCCTTAGAGGCCCTTAGTCTCCCACAAGGTCACTTGATAGAGTATTGACTCCATGGATTTGACGTCTACCAAAATGAGTCAAAGGCCAGTGGCACCC
Source organism: Picea sitchensis (assembly GCA_010110895.2). Taxonomy (NCBI): domain Eukaryota; kingdom Viridiplantae; phylum Streptophyta; class Pinopsida; order Pinales; family Pinaceae; genus Picea; species Picea sitchensis. The sequence continues at coordinate 45,657 of SNQJ01S0052214.1, read as the reverse complement.
TTGGAGCACGTAGTGCGTCTTGAAGGGCATGGTACGCAAATAAAATAGGAATGTAGGCGAGTGGCACCCTTGGAGAATGTAGTGCATCTTGAAGGGCACATCGTTATTTTAACTCTGGTAAGTTAATAAACCTAGTACCTAGAAAACTATTTCTCCTTAGGACCTGGTCAGCCTTAAAATGAATGATGGTATGAGTAAAGTTTAGTAACTAATTTTCCCTTAAAAATTGTCACCAAGCCTAGTGAATTTAAAACCTAGGTCTAAGTAGAACATGTGAACAAAAAAAAACTAAATGGACATTTAACAAGGAGGGGGTAAATAAAATTCAAACATTAATAATTAAAGTAAAATTTTAATGAAGAATTAAATTATTAAAAAGGTAAATTTTTGTTTATGTCTAAACTTGCTAATTCTAAACTTAGATAAAAAGGGGAAATTAAAGGAAAGGGGAAACTTAAAGAAAAAGGGGAATGTCTTACATAGTAGGGAATCTAGTCTTTGGAACTTTCTAATTGTCAACTCAACTAGATTTAAGAAAAACGTAAGTCATTTAAGAATTGTAAGGGAATAAAGGGACACCGAGGTGCATTTTTAGGAACACTTTTAGGTGGGTGAGGGAAATAGGAAAATTTAATTAATTAATTAATTGATTTTCTAGTGCAACTAAGGGATCGGGTGACAAGTGGATGGGAGAGATTTTTCCTAAATTAAATTTAATAAAAAGAATATAATGAGGGTTTGGGCAACTAATCACTAAAAAACTCTATAAAAATGATGGTGGAGGAGGAGTATGGATCAAGACTAGGAGGCGTAAGGTTACACTGACAATATTTGTATTGACTGATTTTTCTTATGGGGGTTGGGATGCCCAGCTCGATAGGGAATGGTAGCTCGACGTTGCGAGGCGAGCTGGGAGCTATATTTTCTCTGGTTTTTGGGTGCGCAGCCCCTTTTCGGCTCGGGGGGATCAGGGGGAGAGAAGATTTACCCAAGCGTTGGCTCGGATGTACCGGTGAGGTCTTAGTAGTTAGCAAGAAGGAGCGGGGCAGAGCGTAAGCGTGGGACAACCACTTCGGATTCTGCGCCTTCGATTTCGGTAAGCATGTTAGATTTTCATTGAATTTGTTTAAAATATGTGAAACTATGCGTTGGTAAAATTGTAATGGTTTCTTGAAGTTGGATTGGGTGTACTAGTTGTTGATATGTTAATGAAGAAGCCAATTAAGTTAAAGGTTTCATTTTCCCTTCAGTCTGATTGCGCAGTGCTTCCTCTTTGTGATTGAATGGTTACCTCTTGTTTGCTCAGCTTGCGAAACTCATTTTTTGGTTCTGCGCTATCTTGTTTCCTCTCAATAATTAGTTAGCGATTAGATGCATTTTTATCGCAAAATGCCCTGAGTTATTTATTGGTTTTTACTCTGCTAGAAGAGTGTGTGAGGGTCTGTGTTTTCCTTTAAATTTCTTCGATTTACCCTTATATTTAAAATGATCCAAGAACCTTGCACAACCCTCATTTTACTTCCAACGTCTCTCTGGGTTTTTAATTCTACTTTTACTCCGCCTGTAATTCGCCCAGCAAGCGAATGGCACCTCTGATTTTCTGCGTTTGTTGACCATAGACTCTGAATTTCGAGTGTGTCTCTACATTGTTTGGCGATTGCCTTAGAAATTGCTCGATCTCTGCGTTTTGTTGACCACTCCTCTGCGCACTTCTTGGATTCTCAGCATGGGGTTTCGTTCTTTTATCCTTGTATATGTTTACAGCAAGAATGGGGTTCGCTCCTTTATTTTTATATGTTTACAACAAGAATGGAGTTCGGGTCCTTTATTTTTATATATGTTTACAGTAACTTATGCCTGAGATAAAAACAAGTTTACCTCAACGTTTACGCCCAACAACCTTTACCTGAGAATAAAAAAATGAGTTTCCCTCAACGTTTTCACCCAACAACTTATGCCTGAGACAAAACGAGTTTACCTCAGCATTTTCACCCAAAAATGTTTTCCCTGGACGTCCGTCGAGACAGAGAAGAGTCCTTACGCTCAGTACAGAACCCCTCCTCAACCTCCTTCTCTTTTGGCCTTGGGGTTTACCTTCTGTGAACGGTTAGACAGGGATGGTACCCCTAGGTTACGAAAACTTCTTCCTTGGGAAGCATATGATCGCATCCTCCTCCTGTCATTGATAGATCCCCTCAGAAGGGATTTAGCCAAACTCCCCTTCATCCTGTGGGCAGTCACCCGACCGCTGGCCCATCCTCAGTAAAAAGAAAAACGGAGAACGATATCGTCTCTGTAGGGTTTGAAACTGAACGGTGACGCGTCAGCGTTTCCCTCTCCCTTTTTCCCTCGGCTTGGACGAACTCGTGGCTGGCCTGCAAACGTTTCCTTTTTCTTTTCTCCTTAAAAAATTTGAACATTGCCTACCCTAGCTTACCTTCAGAATCTCTTGACTCGCAGAAGATTTCGCAGGGTATTCCAGGAATCACGCGTGTCCTTGACCCCCGTTGAACCCATCCCCTCGATTGTGAGTGTGTCCTCACTTTGTTAGATCCGCGCGGAACCTGGGCAACTGCTCGGTCCGTCCTTCTTTCCTGCCTGGGATCGCTGGGAATCCCACCAGATTCCAACGAATCTGCCCAGGCCTCACGGGTTGCTTCCCTTGTCATGTCAGTGTCTCAAGGTCCTGCTTTTGGATCGTACTGGACCCTTTGTGCTGCAACTATAGAGGACTTGAGTCGATGGCTTACCCGGTGGGGGAAAGCGCTAGTCCTTACCCATTCTTATCCCTTCTTAATTACTCACGCGTCCATCCAAGCCCTTTAATGCCTTGTTTTTAATAAAGATGGATTTTAGTTTATACTTAAAAATTCAGATAAGGCTGTAACTTCAAATCCCTCCTTACATATGTTTAATTTGAAATTAAAAGCTGGAATTTCTTATGTTCCAAAGGATGAAATTTTTAATTAGAGTTTATTAAAGCTGGAATTACATATGTTCAAAGGCTGGATTTTATTTAGAATTTTATTTAAGGATGGAACTTGAAGAATTCCTCCTTACACATGTTGAATTGGAGCGTCGAAACCAACCTTGTTGTTTCTTGTTAATTTTATCGGTGCAATTTTTGTAAGGGTAATAGTTAAGAACCCTCCTTGAGCCAAGGTTGAGGTGAGACTTAGTAGTGGAACTACTTAGTATATTAACTGGTAGCGTGACTTAATTAAAGATGAATTAAGTTCATTGATATTGTGTACCGCGCGCTACAAAGTAACTTAAGGGCACTCTTGCACCTTAATTTAATATTGAGGTTGACTAGTTCAATAGTTAGTTTGCTTGCTCCATGGAAACAAGGGTGAGAATTACTCGGGCAACCTTGTAAGGTAATGTATGATTTTGGAAGTGTAACCTCTGCGCGAAGGGATCCTTAGTATAGTGAATGAATGATGACCTTAGAACATTTACACAACGATTTAATGGATGATATTTCTGCGCCTCAACTCAAGGCGATGTATGCTTTTATGTTTTTGATGAGACTTCCTTATGCAACCAATATCTATAGGCGTTACCTTTCACCTTCTCTTAGGTTGTCTTTTGATAGATTAATAACCTTTACCTGCGTCTTTAAATGTATTAATGATCGATGGATTACCATCGTTACTTGCGTTATTATATTTATCATTGAAAAATGGTTTAACAACGCTTTCTCCGACTTTAATTTATTAATGAATGATTGATGTAGACCTTAGACTTCTTGCGCTTATGAATTTTTTTCATATGGGATGGGTTAGAAATGGTTTATCTTGCGCCTGGATTATGGTGTTTAGTAGGTGTTAGGATTACTTGCGTCGTGGACTAAGTTGATGTGCAAATGTTTACGCCTTAGTTACCTAGCACGCTTGTCACCTTGCCAATGTAAGATTCCTGGTAAATGTTTAATTGTGCTCTTTGATCGAGGAGTGAATTATGTTAATCTAGAAACTAGATCATGTTCTTACCTTGAAAAAAATGATTGATTATTTCTAAATTCAAGGATTGACTTAATTGCGCGCCTAGAAGTTAAGTAGAATTGTTTGTGCCTTTTAAAAAAAAAAAGAAAAAAAATCACCCGTTGTATGTCACTTTTGTTGTCGTAACGATGGGGCTGTTAAAAATAAATATATTGAAAGATCCAAAGGAAACCAAAGACTAACATAACCAGTTTAGTGTTGGAAATAAAACAATGATATTTATAAATAAAATGAAATAAAACATTTTTAATTTCAGCACAGTATCGTAAAACATAAATTAACCTCTTTTTTTTTCTTGTAAATAAAGTAGGATCCTTATATTAATAACTGCTTATGTCTATACAATGCCACCTATTAGCCACCTGTTCTGCCACAAAAGAAAAACCAAAACAGGTGGCTTTCAACAAAAGCTTATCCTTTAACCATCATAAAAATTGAAATTATAAAATCACAAAAATTGAAATTGATTTTTTTTTTGTAAGTTAGAAAGATGTATTAAAGTCTTCTGGTATCAAAAAACTACATTTGTCATGGTAAATAGTGAGATAGTGGTTGCATCACCCAGATGGGAAACCAATGCTGCCACTTGTCCAAACAATTCACAATTGCAGAAAAAGGAGAAAAAATTGTCCTCTGACATATTGTTGTTCTAAGACTAGAAACTAAGGTGCCTCATATGGCTAGACCCAAGAGAAGTAATCTATCTAAATACATAAAAAAAACAAGAAAACCTCTGAACATCGTTTTCTTCTGGAGCTTTGGCCTGGCTTTTGTTCCCTCTGAGGATCATGCCCAATGTTCGGGGATGAAGTCCCTATGTCCGGAGTGGTGTGAAGGAGAGTGCATATGAAAGTCTCTAAGTGCTCCTCACGATGCTCATGAAGTTTGTCTCTGTTCAACAACTCCTCCATGTCACACCTGACTTCGAAGGCTGAGTTCTGGATCTGGTCCAACAAATTTTGTAGCTCCATAAACCCATTGCACCGAGCGCATGAAGGTTGTGGCCAAGGAGAAAGCGGGGGCGGTACAGGATGTGAAGGTGGTGGTGGAACTATAGAACAAGTGTGGGGGGGGGGCAGAAGAAGTGAGGAGGGAAGTCGGTCTAGGGAGAGTGGACAAAAAAGGTAGGTGGGAGGGAGGATGGTGTATGGAGGACACTTTCAGGATGAGATTAGGTGCGAATCCGAGTGAATTACCCATGCTGCCAAACCACTCCACTCTACAGGCCCACAGGGAGGATAGTGGAGGGAGATCCAGGTTGGAGGAATGAGCTATAGGCAAAGGCAAGTCTTGAGTGTTTTGTCGTCCTCTCCCTCGCGAGATATACCACATAGCCCCTCTCTTGGATTTTCCTCTTTTCCTTGGCATCAAGAAGAAACAAGGGAGATGAGGGATGGAAATGAATTTAAGGCGATTTGACACGAACCAGAGATGAAGAAAACTAGGGTTAAAGCTGCGAGGAGCAAGGGCCGAGATATGAGAATGAGCTAAATAACTAACATGCGCGAAATTATAAGTTGTTTCCCATAACACATAAATTATCTTTTCACCATCATAAAAATTAAAATTATAAAATATTGACTATTTATTAATGAATAAACAATATATTTCACCATCGTAAACAATATAAGAGAGATCGAATATGAGACAATAAATTGATATTTTGAGTTATATATATATATATATATATATATATATATATATATATATATATAATGAAAGTTTGAATAGTTACACCGCCAAATACATAGGTTCCACATCCATTTTAGGATGATAACAAAAACTAAGACATTTAACTCCAAAATTATGGACACTAAGTCATTGCTTTAAGATAGATCACTTCATACCTGCAAAAGAAAACATTCGTCAAATTCAAAATTTAAAAATTTACAATAAAATATATGTACAAATTTAAAATAAAATGTACACCTGTACCATTTTAGATAAATAAAACAAGTTGTGATTAAAGAAAAATTGACATACATACCAAAAGAGTTAAGTCTCATCCTCCAACATACTCATTTCCACCAAATATAATGTAAACATATTTTCCACCAAATATATTGTAAACATCTGTAACAATTAAAAACAATAATAAAAAAAAAAACACATATTAGCATATATATTTTAACTAAATATTAAATAAACAATCATAAATAATAAAATACCCAACCAAACTTCCACAGATTTAAAATTATCCCTCTCTTTTTATTACACTTTTTTGGCACTTTTTTTAAACCAAACTTCCATCACAAAGTTCCAAAACTTCCAAAATAATTACTCTCCACATTAAGCATACATGATTTAAAAAATTTGTAAAATCTTATCTAAAATCTTACAAAAATTTAAAGAGAAAAAATGTGTTCTTGGTAACCAATTTTTGTGTTTAGACATAGATAATACTCTGAAAATAAATATAGTTGTGTATGTAGAAAGTTCACAAATACCTATATTAAGTCATTCTTTGAATAAAATACTTATCTCCTTGGGGATAAAGTTCCAAATCCTTTAGGTGAAATTCTCATGCCAGGTGATCTTATTTACTCAACAGTAAAATACTTATCTCCTCTTCTACAATGGAATATATGTTCTCATATAATCAAATTCCCTCAAATGCCCTTTCAAATTAAAGAACTCATAAATCTCCATATTAAGCCATTCTTCCAAGAAATTACTTATATCTATGAAACAAATTAAAGGACCCATAAATAACCATTCTTTCAAGAAATTACTTGTATCTATGAAAGTTCACAAATATTCATTTTAAAAATCCTTCTTCCGTAAAATACTTATCTCCTCTTTCTCTGGTGGAATAGATGTTCTTATATAATCTTTCATGTACATGAAGAAAACACATATATGCACATATATTAAGTCATTCTTCAAAAACCATTTAAATCTTTCAGCGTTGGGATGTATTCATATTACATATAATCGAATGCTCTTTGAAGTATATATTCGTCATAATATAAACATAAGTGAGATCATGCACATACATAGCTTATTTGTAAATCTACTTGAATGTTGGTTTTTGTGGTTAGTGTTGGATTGCTGAGAGGGGCGGTGAATCAGTGATAGAGAAATTTAATCATTTTTAACCATATAATGCAAGTGTTATACCAGTGTACCATTATCATCCAATAATTGTAGAGTAAATAAACAATAAAAAACTGAGCAATCATATACATAAACAATACACCAATGTTTTTACGTGGAAACCCAAAGCGAGAGAAACCCACATAATGTTTTTTCTTATATGTGTTGAAGAATTAAATTCATTAGAAGCACCAACTTCTTTTTTCCAGCTGAAACTGGAAGGAGGCTCCAACCCCCTAGTTTCTTAGGCTACAACCTGAAGGAAGCTCCAACTCCCCAATTCTCTGGCTACAACCAAAAGGAGGCTACAACCCCCTAGTTTCTCAGGATACAACCTGAGGGAAGATCCAACTCCCCAATTCTCTCGCTACAACTAGAAAGAGGCTACAACCCTCTATGTTCTTCAGCTAAAACCAGAAGGTGGATACAACCACCTGTCCTTGCCCCGTCCAACCACCCTGACGTAGAAGTAGAATGACAGAACCACTGTCACACTATCACTATGATATATATTGTTGTAAACCTATACCAATCAACCTGTAATCAACTTGTAACAACATGTACCAATAACATGTGCCAACATGTACCATACATAAAAATGTACCTCAACTTGTTCCATAAACAAATGCATCAACCCTGCACCAAACTTGTAAAAATAACCCGTCACAATAACCTGTCCAAACATCCCGTAATCAAGCTGTACCATAAACAAGTGCATCAACCATGCACCAACTTGTACCTCAACCTGTACCATCAACAAGTGCATCAACCATGCACTAAATATGTATCAATCATGCATCAAATACACATAAACTATGACTCATCAAGATGTACCAACATCATCAACTATACACCTCATGTATGTGCCAACTCATCAACTACTTGTCTCAACCATGTACCCAACATGTACCTCAACCAAAATCCCTCATCAATTTCATCTTACAAATATGATTTTTAATTCTGTAATAGACCCGGTGTATATGATCACATACCTGCAAACCTTCATTAACTTTAACAACAAGTGACTATCATTTTCATCAAACTTTACTTTAGTCTCACATGACTAATTTTGGATTAGTCAAAAACCCTAACTTGCAATAATCATAAATATCTATCTGTAATGAATAAAGATCAGAAAATGGTATATAATGTTATTCAGTGTCTTTTATGCAATTCCTCCATATTTCACTACTTGGAACCTCTCAAAAAAGGAGTTATAGCAAAAATGACATACCTTGTTGAATTTTGGCTTATTCTAGAGAGTGAACTTGTAGAGAGGGAGCCGCACAAAATATTTGATTAATTGATCTAAAACTATTACACAAGGTATGTCTGAGAGGTTCCAAGTAGTGACACTTGGAGGAATTGCATAAAACACACTGAAGAACATTGTGTATTAGTTTTAGATCTTTATACATTACAGGTTCAAAGTTATGATTACTTCAAGTTAGGGTTGTTGACTAATCCAAAACTAGGCATGTGAGACTAAATAAAATTTGATGAAAATACTAGTCTCTTGTTTTTAAAATTAAGGAAGGTTTGTAGGAATGTGATCATATACACCAGGTCTATAATAGAGCTACAAATCATATTTGGATGATGAAATTGATGAGGGCTTTTGGTTGTGGTACATGTTGAGTACATGGTTGAGACAAGTAGTTTATGAGTTGGTGCACA
>SNQJ01S0052214.1:11245-27702 GCA_010110895.2 Picea sitchensis | reverse complement strand
TTGTGTAAGAGGGAAGTTTTGGGAAAAAGATCCCCACACTCATTCACCCCCCCCTCTAAGTGTGGTAGGTGTGTCCAACAGTTTTGTCTCAATTGATGGTTATGTAATTGCTTCCTCATTTGCTTTGTTTCATGATAAAATATTATTTGGTGGAACATTTGTAGAACTTTTTCCTCTTGGACTTAAGTCATATTTATGTTGAAGCTCAACCATTATTGAGTCAGCGAGACCATTGTATGTAGAGTCCTCCATATTTTTATGTTTTTATCATTATTAAATAGAGATCATGGATTTAAGGATTTCCCATAATCATTTTTTGTTAGGTGAGGCTCAAGATAATCATCGCTAAGGTTTTTTAGATCTTGCTATAACTCCTCATACTCTTTCACTTCATCTCTCTACATGAAACTATCAGTTTTAAATGGAGCTTGACATATTTTGATCCTCATTTTTTATTTGTCTTTGTTGTATATGAGGATTAGGGTTTCTCATGAACTGATTCCTAGTGTATGGATCGGGTTTGGCTTGCTCTATTTCCGTCCTGGAATTTTTTTTGATAAATCTTTAATAACTTTGGCCATCTCATCGATTTTTTCCTCTGCAAACTTTCCAGATCTAGAGGGTCCTGTGTTTTCTATAAAACATCTGGGTTCTCTAGCTCCCATCTCAAATTTAGTTTTCAACTTCCCATGTGCCATCATATTGGACTCAATTTCTATAGCATAATATTGCATCCCCGCTAAAGTAGTGGATCTCCTTTCTCTCAAAAGTAGACCGAAATCGAAATCAAAAGCCCCTACAAAAGTGACTTTTGCAGCTGGTTGAGAAGGTTTAACTTTGTCTGGGATTTTGTGATAAAGATTATTAAATCTTTGGATAAATTCTAGGACTGATTTAGATTTTTTCTTTCTCAAGGCTCTGAATTCGGTTAAATAATAAAGATGATATTTTTTCTCGCCCCATTGCCTTAGGAAGGGAGTTTCTAGATCGTCATATGACCGTATAGAAACTAATGGGAGTCCTTTGAACCAAGTTCTTAAATGTCCTTCAAAATTCTTAGCCTTGTGTAAACTTCCTCGTGTTCAATGATGAGAATATTGACAAATTGATTGAAGAAGGCTATATTCTCTGTTGTTTTCAGATACCCTTCTCCCATGAATTTGGGGAGTTTCTTCATGTAATTTTTGGGTAAATCATGCAGGACAGTGAGAAGAACTAAGGGAGCATATCTAGTAGAAAAATTGGCAAAGATCTTAGCGGGTTGATCTTGTCTAGCAACCCATGCACCTCTGGCACCACCAACACCAGTACCTCCAACACCGACCATTGAAATCCTAGGAGACAAAACTCGAGGGATAAAAATGAGATTTTCAAAAACTTCAAACGAATGATCTATTGACCTTTCGACTACTTCAGGATGTTGTGAATGAAATTAGGGAATGTGATTGTGAGAAGACAGAATATCTAGAATAGGGGGAAAAGGAAAACTTGAGCTCGGTTCCTCAGGTTTACCTGATGTATATATAGGGGAGGAATCTGGGTATAGAAAATAATCTTCAGAATTTTGGGAAACAAAAACTTTTATTTCGGAAAGGGAAAGAATCGGTTTAGTATTAATGATAGTGGGGATTGAAATGGATCCTTTATTCTCACTGGTAAAAGTATCTATCAATGAAACAGGGATGGTCTGTTAAATCTCAAATTTTATTTTGGCAATAATTACCTCTGGAGTTTCAAGCTTAATTTCAGGTTTACTTGTTGATTCTTCTGCAGAATGAACTTGTTTAAAATTTCCTTTAGGGGTTAGTTCTTCATCGGGAATTTTAACATTAAATTGTGTAATTCTAGGTTGATGGACCTTACCTGCCAATGCAGAAGTTTGTTTGAGATATCCTTTTGGTTTCAACAATTTTTTGGAATTCGAAACTAGTGTAGTCTACTTTCCGTCTGGGTTTTTCCTGGTATTCTTTCGACCGAATTCTAGTTTTGTCTACGGTGGAGTCGTTGGGTGAAAGATAAATAACCCTTACTCACGTATTCAATCTTTGTTCAACATCAAAGAACAAAATTTACCTTGTCATTCTCCCAGGGAAAAGTGATTGTGTTTCTTTGTCCTCGACAACGACGCCAAAAAAGATGTTCTTCCTGAGATTGATTCTAAGGATCAAAGAATAATGTCAGGAATCAATGGTTTTAAATGAAATGTTTTTATGTGTGCTTTTTTCTACCTTTCATTTCTTGAGAAATAGTATTTAAATGAAATTAATAATAAGACAGTACAGAGGTTGTATCTCGTTATCTGAGTGGCAATTATAATGTCAAATGATGTAGAAAGATTTACAAAACTATTAAAACAATTTAGGTATCAATTACAGATAAGTCTCACCTTGTTTATAGTAGAAGAAAAGTAGAATATGCACCCTTCAACAAGATATAAAATGCAGTATTTCACACAGATCATAGGTCTTGTTTTACTCACAGTAATAATAGAGGAAAATTTGTTTACTAAATGAATTCCTGGTATAATATGATCACAATAGATGTAATACTAAATTGAAATCAATCACTCTTCAAGAATTACAAAAAGAAATTCAGAGAAATGGAAACACATAGGGAACACATAACTCAAATTGAACGAAACTTGGAATCTTTGTCTGCACTTGTATTAATACTCAAAAAAGAGTTTATCTATTACATTCGGCAAGAAGCAGCCCTGAATAGATCTTGAATCTATGTATTTATACAAAATATCATAACTGAAGACTCTTGGAATTCTTACAATATTTGACTAAAAATAGAATACATCTTAATAAAACAACAACATGAAAATATTGATGAGTTGTGTTAGATTTTTCCTCTGTCTCTTCGTTTGCTCGCATAAGCACTCGTTTTCCTTCAGTCTTTGAGTTGGATACACATGTCCATTAGGGTCACCAAAATCATTTGGCTTACAGTCTTGTCCATTTGATCTTGTTGTCATCTGTCCCTTCGATTTTGTTCAGTGGGGCAAGGAATTGCAGTTCAAGACATGGGAAGCGGAGGGTAATTTGATGAATAGCTCAAGCGTTGGATCATTAATGGATAGCTACTTGGTTATAAGGAAAGAGTAACTATTCCACGAAGAATGATGGGAAAGAAGTGTCCGATTGAGGAAGTGGGATGAGTGGATGAAAGAATGCGAGTGGTAGGGATAGACAAGGTAAGTCACTTTTGGAGGGTGAAAGGTAGAGTGTGTGGAGAAAGTGGACATTCTGTATGCTTCCGCATTTTATGGGGGGGGGGGGGGGGGGGGGGGGGTAATTTGATGAATAGCTCAGCGTTGGATCATTAATGGATGGCTAACGGTTATAAGGAAGAGTAACTATTCACGAAAAGAATGATGGGGGAAGAAGTGTCCAGTGAGGAAGTGGGATGAGTGGATGAAAGAATGTGGGCGGTAGGGATAGACGGAGTAAGTTACTGTTGAAGGGTGAAAGGTAGAGTGTGTGGAGAAAGTGGACATTCTGTATGCTTCCGCATTTTATCCCAGCTACACTTGATTTTCCCTGTTCAATGCATTGGGTGCATCTACCCATCAATGCTACCACAAACCTTGAAGGCTCAATCCTTTAATTTAATTCAAAGGAAAACATATTCTTCTGTATCTGGGGAAGATTCTCCTGGATCTTGTTCACTTCTTGGACTGTGGATTGAAACTATGAACTTGGACTAACAAACCATTCATTGATTTTTAGTAGATCAATCTGTCTCATCTCTCGGATGGCTGCCTGAGTAGCTTCTTTTTTTCTTTCTGGAGCTTTGTTGGTTCATTTCTATCTCAATCTATCCCAAAGTCTCTGAGATATTATTCACCTCAAACTCAATCATCTTTTTATTTAATGATGAATATGCCTCTAGACAAGCCTCTTTCACATCTGTGGCAAGTTTCTTGCCTTCTTCCAGATTTGTTTCCCAAGCTTTTAGGGCCATTTCCCCTCTTACTTGTTCTGAATGAGAAATAAGAGGAAGACCAATGACATTAGCTCTCTGCATCCATATGCAAAATTATTGAAACACAGACCAAGATGAGCAAGCCTATTTTTCCTTGACATAGATGTCTTTTATGGAAAGTTCTACTACTTGATAACATTTCTAAATAGCATCTACTTTCTAATAGAGCTCTTGTTGGGAAACTTCCAACCTCTCGGTGACTTTTGATGCTTGAGTTTTGAAGGTCGAAATGTCTATCATTGTGTTCATTGTTAGGGTTAATCTGGCATGCAACTTCTCTATCAACTTGTCACATTGAGTGACCAGACCTTGGTTGGTCTATGAACTCTGGTAGAGAAGGTCAAGGTTATCCTGTAACTGTTTAATTTGTTGATAATGGCTAGCCCTAATTTGCTCAAAGTCCCTGTTCATCCTTATTATGATAGTCTGCTCTGTATTATATATCTAATTTTGCAATTGTTCTACCAAGAGGAATTTTTGTCGCAATTGTTCAGTCAAATTGTCCACTGACCACTAATTGGAAGTGGCAAAATCCCCTAACAAACCTGCAACTTCTTTTGCATACTCAAGACCATCATGGTGTTTCTCGTCATACACTAGTATTTTCCTTTTAGTGATAACCCCATCCTTTTGGGGAGATTCCATCTTCACGATGGATTTACGTTTCTTGCTAAAAATGAAGTCTGAGGGAGGCATCTCCTCGGGAAAGATAGGAAAAATATCACCTATGAAAGTAAGTCTGGAACTAGGATTTCGGAAGATGGTTTGTAAAGGGGTTAATGATGTGATAGGCGAACCAATTTTGGTGGAAGGTTCTTGTACTGCTGTATTCGGGGTGCCAGCAGGAGTAGATGGTGTTGAATGAGGGACAAATTGTCTAAGATTCATGAAGGCTTCAAACCGAGCTAACATTTGTGGATCCTTCAGTCCTACTAGTGATGCTCTTATCTCATGAAATAACACTTCTGGGCCTTTTGGTACTTCCTCAACTTTGTTCTTAGTGGAGGAACTTGGCTCAGATTATGTAGTTCTGGCTTCCTGTGAAGGATGCGTGAGATTTGACTCTCCATGCAATATCTTGGATAAACTATTTCGCCTTTGTTTCTGAAAGCTGAGGAAACCAGTTTGTTGGTCAAGGGGCAGATTCTGGAATCTGCTTCGGACTTCCTCATAAGATCTAACTCCCCTGCACATTTCGTCATAGGGATAATTCTCATGGATGTATCGATTCATTTTAAACTGAGCTAGGTGATTTTCCACTATATTATCTGGATCATGTTTCTTGAACTCAATGTCAACTAAATTGACATCCTTCAGGGTTGCGGCCTCAACTTTAGAGTGATCGAAATCTAATAACGTAAAAATGCCAACCTGAATGGGGAAATTTGTCCAGAACTTTTTATGCACTGCTTTTAACTCTTTGTTGATACCTCCTTCCATTATTTGGTACACCACTTCTCTACACACCATCCTGTCGGGTAAAAATAGTCAGAGAGCATGAGGAGGAACTGAACAACCGAATACTCCGATATAGGAGAAATTCTCCTCAATGAACCAGTCTTCCAACTTTCCTAAGTTCCCCATAATCCTTTCTGAAATCTGGGGTGGCAGGTGACGATAAATGGCTATATGAACATGCACTAAGACATTGTGATAGATTTCGTAGAAGAAATCTTTGGCGTTCACCTCCCATAACTTGGAGTGATAAAAATGAATTGGTTTGAAATTGGACGGGGTCCAAGTCTAGTTCATCAAGGGGAAAGGGGTCATGAAACAAATGACATCCATAACATATGTCGACATGTAAAAAGGGGTAGGATGCCCTTTTGATTTTGTTGATTTATATTCAGCGATTTCCTTGGTCAAATTATCCGACAACATTTTGGCCCAATTGAAAGTAAACCCTCGGCTACCTCGTTCATGATGGCTACCCACTCAACTGAGAAATGTGTAGGTTTCTTCTCCCCGAACAGGCGACAGAGCATCATGGCTACATACAACATATGAGCATCCAAAGATGTTGTCACGTACATACCATGATCATTGGGTTTGAACTTCTCTAGATGTCCTCACCGGGTCTTGACTATATAGTAACCATTTTTGGCGTATTGGGTGCATTCCTTTCTCTCAAAATCTAGAAGGAATGTGGAATTGTAAGTGTAATTAGGAGTAGGGGAAATTTTGTACATTACTTGTAGGTTGTTTGGTCGAAAAGAACCGACGATGACCTGCAAGTGGTTGGATGCTCCTGGTCTAGATGTTGACATCTTCCAAAGCCCAACTTATTGTATCGTTATAGGGTATGATTCTTGGCTGTGCAATGATATTATGCATCTCTGACTGTGCTACATGCCTAAGCTTAGCTTTAAAAGAGTCATCGTCTTTTTTGGCATAGTCGTCTTGACAGTTAATGATCTCATGCTCTAAGACATCACCCGATGCATCAAGCTTCTTTGTAACTTTTCATGGCACCATAATCCTCAAGGAAACATAATTCACTTACCTGTTACAAGAGAACTATGTAAGTTCTACACTACATAAAAACTGCTAATTGCAATTGGTAAAAATGACTTTGAAATCCGAAGTGCTTTATTCAAAATGTCTATTGATCTTAGTATAGATTTACTGATGAAAAATTTATTAAACTTAATGGAATTCATTATGTGGAGATTAACAATCCTTATTTGAAATCATTAACCTTAATCCATCGTAAGTGTCATTAATACTTCGACGGTTCGCGTTCGGGAGTTTCAGATGTGACAGGGTAGAAATCTCCCGAAGTCTGATTTTGTGGAGGAGTTAGTCCTTGAGTAATCACTTTTAAATCTTAATTAATCATGTTTAAAACGTTGTATTAACTTTAAGTGTTTCAGATGTTCAAACTTCAAAAGTTTCGAATATACTACAAGAGAAATTTCCTGAAATATGAAACTGCAAAGTAATTAATTTCTGAGTAATCACGCTTAAGTCTTAATTAATCATGTTTAAAATGTTGTATTAACTTCAAGTATTTCGGAAGTTCGAACTTCAAATGTTTTGAATATAACACAAGGGAAACTTTCTGAAATGTAAAACCATGAAGTAATTAATTAACTCTTAATAATGACTCATAAATCCGCTAACCATTTTATTAATTCCTTGAAAACCTTTTTACCTTTTGTAATCACTTTACTTTGATGTTTTAATAATCCGGGGATTGTGAAATCAGAAACTTCCGAAGATTAATATCTCGGAGTAACATGGCAGGGATGACTTCATTCTGATGACATGTCAAGAAAAGAGAGGTGCCATCTGTCACTTGAAAATGTGTGAATCATGCGACGTAAACGTGAAAAATGAGTGCCACGTGTCAACTCAGGGAAAGATATGTTTAAAGGACACGTGTCCTATGACTCATGTTCATGAGTTATTTAGGTAAAGTCACGAGTGGTTATCTTCAGGTTTCAGAGTTTCGAGGTTTTCATTGTTTGGGTTTGCTGGAATACCTGAAGCGTGGAGTTGCGAAGCGACCGTTGAAGGCTTTCTTTTAAAGCTCAGGTGGCTCCAAAACTTCGGAGGTCATTAGGAAAGTTCGGTCAAATTAGGAATACCCATCAATGGTAGATATTGTAATCGTCTTATTTCTAAATAACAACCAATGGATTTGATTTAAAATTAAAAGGCAATTCTCTAAGTTTTTTTTTTTTTTTTTTGGGTAAAAACTTTTTATTTCTAGGAGGTAAAAAATAAAGCTCAAAAGCCCAAAATTAGGTGTGTTCCAACAAGAAGACTCCTACTCCAACTCTAACTAATATCTAGTTAAGAGACACTCATTAAATGAGAATATGGAGAATAAATGGACAAGTAAGAGACAAAATAGGAACACATTGGGGAATGTGAGGGAATTTGACTTTTTAATTAAAATAAAACTTGTAATTACTTGTGAAACTTGGGGAGAGTGTGACAAGTGTGTGGGTGAATAATCCAAATTTATTTAATTAAAAAGTTAATTAATTGCGCATGTGGACATGTGTCAATGAGAAAATTTCTATAAAACAAATTGTGTTGATGCGTAAAGAGTAACACTTTTTATTGGTAAAGTTATGATGCCAAAATCATTTTGGACTATGTTTTACTTTTGAGACCTGGGATACCAAGTTTGAGGATAGACTGGTAGCTCTTCCTTGCAAGGAAATATTGAATCTATAGTATTTCTAGTTTTTTTGTGTGGTCTCTTTGTGGCTTGTGGGACTAAAGGGGAAGAAGAGTACCTCTAGCATTGGTTGGGAGGTACTGGTGAAGTCTCCATCATTAGCAAGAAAGAGGAAGTAAGGAACGTGAGTTGTTGAAGAATATCTTCAAGTCCATATTTGTAAGTTACGAAATTCTTATTTGAGATTTGTAATTGTAATAAGATTAAACTGTATTTATATTTTTTAGAAATTTTTCGTAAACTATATTGGATTTCTGATATCGAATTTGCAAGTTTACTTGATGGTTGTGTAATATAGAAGGTGAATTTCTAGCATTGTTGCCAATTCAATTTTCAAACTAAATGTATTGGAACTTTTTATTCGTTGTCTTTCATTTTACCAATCCATTGGATTTCTAATTAGATGTTGCTAATTGATATATACCCAGAATACAAATTGGGATATAAAACTATGTAAAATCGCTATAGAGTTAAATGACCATTCTGGACACCTTAAGGATAAGAACTCTGCGATTTGAGTTGCATCTACAATATTAAAAACATAATCTACAACCTAGAATTCAATCTATTGTCACTGCTAGTTGGGTTATCAGTAAGAATGTTTGAATGATTTAGTTGCTTCTATTAGACATACTCAAAATGCGAATTGTTCTTGGTCTCTTCCTTGAGTTTGCATATCAAAAATTTAGTTTTATATCATCTTAATAAACCAACTACCCAAAATGAATTCGTATTTCGTAGATTCATTATGTAAATTGGTTGATGGATGTCTCGGATCATACTTGTATATGTTATGTGATTATGGAATGAATTTAGTTCTTTATATATTCGTTGTCATACCTGTGAAATTTTAATGGATGATGTCGAGCTTAATAGAGGTTAGTTACAACATTGATCAATTTTCTCCTTAGGGAACTAAAATTTGAATAAGTTAGATATTGATCTTACTCTGTGTTTAAGTACCAGTCAAATCTTCGCATTTCATAGTAACCATAAGTAAGATTTTATTGTAGAATTTCTTTCAAAAAAATCCATTAGTTACAAAGCCCGAACTCGACTCTAGCTTTGCAAGAAATCTAGTACTGTATTTTCATAAAAGTACCAGCTCTGGATAATCAAAATCTTGAACGTCGCCTCCTCGAATTAGTAGTTTTGATTTCGATTTGTTAAAATCCTTCTTGTTGTCTGCCGATTTTGTTTTGTGTGATCCTTGTAATCCCTCCACCAAGAGATATCCTGGGAGTAAGGACGCACTTTCTTTTATCCCCTTCAGTAGCATTTAAACTATGAATACCTAAGTGCACTTTAGGATGGTGCGATATCTTTCTTTCCATTGATATCCCAATTAAGTTTTACTCAAAATTTTTGATGCCGGGAAATTAAAAAAAAAACAGCATAATCCAGAATCGGGGTTGGATGAAATCTTTTTTCGTGGGCTCTCCCTTGTCGCCTTGTGTATAGGCGTTGTTGTGTGACTGTTGTTGTTTAGTGGTTGACTGTGGACTTAACCTTTGAGATTTTATTGGATCCTAAGCTTGGATAAAGTCCCAATACTTTAATTTATCTGTTCGCTGCCACATCAATGGAATCCTTTGTATTAATTTATTGTCTATTCCTTTAAGGATTAACAATTAATGAAATCCTTATTTAGTTGCCTGTTGAAATTAAATCAAAGATTCATAAACTTAAATGTCGTTTCAAGGGATGGAACAAGATCCGGGTTGTACTTCTCGCCGGATCGAGCGCTAGAACAGATTCTGGAACCCTAGTGGTTGGTAGGATTGAGATTTAACCTCCTCGCGTAGGTTCAGATCCTTCAAGTGATTGTTTTTTACTCTTAAGGAAGTTTAGTGAAGGGATTCATGTAAACTTTTTGTGGCCTAAACGTATTTTGAAAAAATGCCTCCATGTAAAGAACCTTCCACCATTCAACTTGCTTATTGTAAACAGAAATTACATGTCTACCTTATTGTTTGGAATTGATTATTTGATCTTCCTTTAGTTCTTTTCATTGGATATGTAATTTAGCATAAGAATATTTATTATAGTGCTTAATATGTTTTTGATCTTCTTAGTTCTTTTTAAATGGATATGCAAATCATCTTTGAATTCTTATTTATTTGTTTATTATGATTGATTTCTTATAGTTTTATAAAATGATACTTAAAGTAGTATTCAAATCTTTAAGTATTGCTTAAGAAGATTTTTTATCTTCTTATGGGTTCTTATAAATGGATATGTAATTTAACATTGATTTCCTTATATATTTATTAAATAAGATTTTCCATAATAAAAAGATACATAGTTGAGCTACATGTAGATTTACTTGTTACAGAAGCTTGAAGCACTTGATAAATGATGCTTGACTTTAATGAACCTGACTTTGGCAAGTTACTAATGATGGTTAGAAAAGATCTCTATATGTTACTAATATTGTACTTATGATCTTGTGGTTTTTATTAATCCTTAAGTATTATTCTCTTACTCAAATTTACACTTAATATTGCTTGAAAGATTGATTAAGAATAGTAGATTATTCTATTGCACCATGAAGAATTGATGTTTAAGTATGGTTGATGAATCTAGTATTGAATTGTGGTTATGATTGGATTAATGAGATTTAAATACCTCTTTGTTCCTTAGAATAGTTGCTAGTCTTGAGACCTTAAAAGATCAAAATCAATCGGATGAATCTTGGACTTAAGTGTTGATTATGTGTCTTGGAGGTACCTTGCAAGGTAGGTTTGGGGGTATCTTCCTTATGTTATCATTATATGGTATGGTTGTTTGAATAATAGTGATTTAACTTTCAACTTGATTGCGATGAGATTGATTGTGAGGTTATTAATATATTTTGTGACGCATTTCACTTTTCCTAACATTTGTTTCAAAAAAATATATTTAGCTTTAGTACTCACTAATTGTTGCAGTAATGGAGGGGATGTCACATATGGTATCAGAGAAAGTTCAACCTTGCAACATTTGACCATTATTCTTTCCACTCTATTAAACAAATGATTAAAATTACATTGCTAATTAAAATTTTGAAAATTGTCCATGCAGGTAATCATGGTTAGAGAATGTTGTGGAGGTAGACAACGTGGTACTGGAGGAAAAGGTGTGATGCCTCTAATAGAATCCATGCCAGAGGGGTCTAACCCCCAAGGAGAAGAAAAAATCACTTAACGGAAACATGTTGTTGTGGGAGAGGTGGTCGGTATGATGAGATCCTTTGAGAGGATATCAGAGGCATTGATTAACCAACTGGATCGAGATGAGGGTAGAGCGTCTATACCCAATGAGGGTTCACAATGTGCTCTAGCTAGTAGTGTTAGCATACACAGAGAACTTGAGAAAGTGAAGTTTCCTGAGTTTATGGGTGCCACGGATGACTCAGCCACCGAGGCATGGTTGGATAACATGGCGATGTTCTTCACACTTCGTGATTACACATCCAACATGAAAGTTCACATGGTGGTCTTTCAGCTGAAGGGGAGTGCTCTCCTATGGTAGAAGATGCTCCTACCTCAACTAAACATGGTTGTCGAAGACATGCCATGGGATTTGTTTGAGGAATGGTTTCGCGAGAGGTACTCGTCTGAGGAATTCATTGAGTGCCAACTTAATGAGTTCAATGCCTTACGACATGGTGGTTGTACGGTGCCAGAGTATGAGGCTAGATTCATGGACCTACTTAGGTATGCTCCACATCTAATCACAGAGAAGTTAAAAGTCAACAAGTTTTTGTTCGGCCTTCACTTCAACATACGTGCAAATGTGAGGATTCTAATGCCTCAGATGTTGCACAATGTAGTTCAAAAGGCCCTCATAGTTGAGGAAGAGATGAAAAGAAGGGGTCAGGGTAGGAATCCTTCTAGACGAACTGGACATATGACTTCAGGAGTGAAACAATATCAGACAATAGCCAAACAGACTTCAGGGCATTGAGATACGCCTAGAGGACCTATGTTCACTACACCATGATGACAGACTCCTCAAAAGAGGACCCCTTACAGAGGACCAGATCAACAACAATGTCGTAAGAAACAACAACATTTTAGGCATGTTCAACAGAACAAACTAGGGTCATAGACTACTAGGCCAGTAGCTTCTACATCGGGGACCAGGAGTACTAGACTGAAGACTGGATGTTGGACATGTGGAGAGGCACTTTACCAGAGATATTGTCTGATTGAGAAGGCTAGATCGGCTGGATCAACAGGACCCACTACATTCAGAGATTTGGGCAAGGCCCATAGGATTCATGCAGCGGTAAATAACCATCAGACCGAGCACCAATCCAATGTTCATGAGACATCAGGTATAATATTTGATCAAAATGTTAGTATTTTGATCGACCCAACTGTTAAAGAGATCTTTACTTCCATTGCAGTGCTAAAGAGAATTAAGGCAAAGGGAGTCGAGTAGGATGAATTCATATATGTAGAAATGGAATCGGGTTACAAATAGAAGGTTGTAGGAAAGGTTATGGACTGTAGTATTAACTTGGGATATTTTGTAACAAAGGTCAACCTATATGTCAAGATTTTAGTATCTTATGACATAGTGATTGGTATGGACTCGTTGGAATCACATGATGCGATACTCAGCTGTAAGAATTTTTTTTTAAGTTTGACAGATGATTTGGGACGAAGAAAAGTGATTGTAGGAAGAAACCAGGGAGTGTCTTTGAGGTTTATTTCTTTGCTATAGCTACAGAATATCATGAGAAAAGGATGTAAGTTATATGCAATCTTAGCACTAAATGAAAAGGGTGAGGCAAAAGGATTAGAAAACCTTCCTGCAATGCAAGATTTTGCAGATGTGTTCCCATAAGAGTTACCAGGTTTACCACCTGAACAAGAGTTGGAGTTTACAATATACTTGAAACCTAGAACTGAACCGATAGAGAGAATGCCTTATCGGATGTCAACGCTTGAATTACAGAAGTTGAAAATTCAATTAAAGGAATTATAGGACTTGGGACTCATATTTCCAAGTGTATCTCCTTGGGGTGCACCGATTATTTTTGTAATAAAGAAGGATGGATCTCAGAGAATTTGTATTGAATACCATGAATTGAACAAAGCAACAATCAAGAACCAGTATCCATTGCTAAGAATGGATGATTTGTTTGATAAAATGAAAGGAGTGGTGGTGTTTTCAAAGATTGACTTCAGATCAGGATATCACAACTTACATATTAAGGAGGAAGATATCCCTAAGACCTCTTTTAAGATGAGGTTCAGACACTATGAGTTTACAGTTTTATCGTTCGGACTAATGAACACCCCAGGGGTATTCATGATCTTGATGAATGGGGTGTTCTGTGAATACCTGGACAATTTTTTTCAAGTATTTATTGATGACATACTAATTTATTCTCGGACGAAAGAAGAACACGATGAACATTCAATATTGGTACTACAGTGTCTACAAGAAAACAACTTGTACGGGAAACTGTCGAAATGTTATTTCTACCAATCGAAGATTCATTACTTGGGACATATCATATATGGTGAAGGTACGTTGTGGATCCAACGAAAGTAGAGGCTATTATGGAATGGCCTACACCAAAAAATGTACAATAAGTATGCAGCTTTATGGGTTTAGCACGATATTATCGATGATTCATCGAAGGTTTTTCAAATATAGCAAATTTTATCACGGAATTGTAGAAGAAAAACAAGAAGTTTATATGGACAGAGAAATGCACGGAAGCATTTCAAAAACTTAAAGAGTTGTTGATGACAAAACCAATACTAAAAGTCCTCAACATGGACAAGGAATTCTTTGTATGCACAGACGCATCTAAGGAAGGTTTAGGCAAATTTTTGATGCAAGACAGTTGAGTGATCTCTTACATTTCAAGGAAATTGAGAAAGCATGAGGAGAAATAGGCAATGCATGACTTGGAATTATTGGCAATTGTATATTCCTTGAGAGTTTGGAGGCACTGTTTGATTGGATGAAAATTTGAATTAAAGACAGATCACTATGGATTGCAACATATATTTATGTAGAGTGACTTGAACGCACGACAGAGGCATTGGTCAAAATTACTTAGCAAATACGAATTTGAGATTACTTATATCAATGGAACGATAAACAGAGTGGCAGATGCATTGAGTCGAAGACCACGCATATTCTCGGTAATACCTCTTAAGACAAATATTCAAGAAATGATTCGTATTATATAGATCGACGATGACTGGTATAAAGAGGTTAAGGAAAATATTGGACAAAATACCATGATGTTACCGAAGTTTGAAGGTTATACATTGGACAATGACAGATTGATGAGGTATAACAATAGAATTTTCATACCACCTAATGAAGAATTAAGAAGTTTGATCTTAAGTGAAACGCATTGAGTAGTATACATGGATCATTCAGGAGTCACGAAGATGAAGGCAAACCTTAAGCCTTTATTCTTATGGAAGGGAATAAAAGAAGACATAGTTAGTTACGTGGCGAGATGTCTAGAATGTCAGCAAGTGAAAGATGAGCATAGACATTCGATAAGATTATTATAGCTACACATTATTCTGGAATTGAAATGGGAGGTCATTTCGATGGAATTTATTGTTATTTTTCCATTGACGACAAGGAGACACGACATGAGTTTCCTGGTAGTTGACACTATGACGACAGGTGCACACTTTATTCTTGTATGTATGACGTATCAGGCACCAAACATTGCTAGAGTTTTTTTCAACGAGGTCGTGAGATTACATGGTGTACCAAGAAGGATCATATCTGATCGAGGATCTATGTTTACAGGATGACTTTGGACCAATTTCCAAGAGGCTTTGGGAACACAACTAAATTTCAGTACAATTTATCACCCTGAGACACACGAGAAAACACAAAGGATGAACCAAATTTTGGAGGATAGATTGCGTATGTATGTAATGGACCAACATAAACATTGGGAAGATTTATTTCCACTAGTAGAGTTTACATACAACAACAGCTATAAAAGTACCATTAATATGTCACCGTTTGAGTTTCTTTACGGGCGACCATGTCATACATCGTTGAGTTGGGATCAGCTTGAGGATAAAGTCCTAGTTGTTGGGCTCTAAAGATGTCCTAAAAACAACCTTTATGCATCAACCAAAGGTAGGCACTGGCACAAGCATTTTACTTGTTGCCTACGTAGGTTCTTACCTTCCATTTTCAATACCCAGCCTCCATAGATGCAACACCTGTAAAGGAACAACAATCGTAAAGGGAATGACAGTTGTTCTATTCAAAGGAACAACAATCGTAAAGGGAACGATAGTTGTTCTATTCAAAGGAACAATAATCAGAACAAAAGGAACAATAGTTGTTACATTGGGCCGAACTAATGTTGAATTAATTGCATTGTAGTATTACCCAACTTATCTAATTTTTCAACCCGGGGTTCGTAAACTGACGAAGCACATGCAAATTATATGCAAGATTGAAGAAAGACTAATCTAATCTAATGTTTAAGCTACAATTGAAATTGAATCATTAATCTAACACATGATTGAAATAGAATCATTAATCTAACACGCGACTTGGAATTGAATTAATCTAGTTGCGTAAATGAAATTAATCTAGGAATGGGAAATTGTGTGAAGGAATTAATCTAGAAATGGAGAACTACATAAAGGAAAAGCAAGTACAACATGTGAAGAGTTAAATAACACAACAACATATGTGATCTTATGCCAATGAAGCAATCTTCTATTACAATAACCAAATCAATTTTCATAACAAAATAATAAAAGCATGAAAACCAAAACCATGAATCAAAGCTAAGAATCCCTTTCTCTTTCGAATCCTAATGACTACCATTAATGACTACTCTAATTCTCTACTTACAACTGATTGAATTCTAATTTCTCCTAATTGAATTCTCATGAAGAGAGAGCACTCTCTTTTATACATGAGAGCCTTGAAGATAAGATAACCATCTCATTATTACAGATCCACTTTTCTCTCAACCTGTTTCCCATTATTACAAAATGTAATCCCTTTAAATCCTCACACATATCTCTCATATATCTTAGATAATATATTCCAACCAAATCTCCATGATCTTCTCCTTGGAACGGGCTTGAATTATCTCCTCAAATATTGAAATGGTGGAGAAAGTATTCGAGAATTCCTTTGAATTAATCCTTCACATATTCCTACACATTACAAATCTCACACATATTTGAGATATATATGAAAACATGTCAATTTTCTAACATTTAATCACAAATTCCCTTTTAATACTAAAATGAATAAAGTGGAG
>SNQJ01S0052214.1:0-11195 GCA_010110895.2 Picea sitchensis | reverse complement strand
GAATTAATCCTTCACATATTCCTACACATTACAAATCTCACACATATTTGAGATATATATGAAAACATGTCAATTTTCTAACATTTAATCACAAATTCCCTTTTAATACTAAAATGAATAAAGTGGAGAACAATAAGGTGAAACCCAAGTATATTTATGGAAATGATATCGTGAATAATGGGGCGATGAAATGTGAAGAATGATGAAGGGAAAGGTGGATGAGAATAGGACATTTTTGAGCCCCAACACTAGTAGAACTAGAAGTGATTCAAGAAATGGAAGAACAAATGCAATCGATAAGAGAAAGGATTAAAGAAGCACAAGATTGGTAGAAGATTTATGCTAATGCACATCACGTTGACCACAGTTATAAAGTTGGCGACAAATTTTTCTTGTGGGTGAAACCACACAAGAGTTCGATCAAGATTGGAAAGGGTGCTAAAATCTCTCCTAGGTTTGTGGGACCTTTTGAAGTTTTGGAAAAGAAAGGACCTGTGGCTTATCGACTAGCCTTGCCTGATTCTTTGAGGCATTTGTACAATGTATTTCATGTATCTATTTTGACACATTATATTAGTGATCACACACAAGTGATTGACATGATTTGTTTGTGGGTGTCAGATGAGGGTGCTCTCACGGCGGAGCCAATTCGCATTATGGACCATCGCATTCGAAAACTACAACGTTGGATAGTTAATCAGGTCAAGGTCCAATAGGACAATTATAGTTCACACTCGGCTACCTAGGAGGACACATATGATACGCGTCAATAATTTCCTTACTTGTTTGATAGATTATAGATATAGATCTATGTCAAATACTTGTATTTACTTGAATTTGTATAATGTACAACTTCGAGACGAAGTTTAAAACAAGAGGGGGTGTATGTAACATCCCACTCTATTAAGAACACTTTTATCGACTTATTATTTGAGGACACTTGCGTGCAAGTGATTTAGTTATGGTACATTGTGATTTCATTACGATTCTGGATTATACATGATATATGTATTGACAGATGTTATTGATGGGTTTACCTGAGTGTGCAGGATACTTGACAAATTATGGATGTTGATGGCATCAATGGACCTCCTTGGACTCTAGATTGAGTCAGTGAGTGGATTGTATTTTGTTTGAGTATTTCTTTTACGAATATGTGACATATGATTTTTTATATTATGATTTTTCATATGGATCATTGACAATGTTTTTTTCAATGGATACAGACTAACGATGCTTTCCAACCAGACTCATATAAGGAGTAACGGGTCCATGCACAAAAACCAAAAATTAAGGGAGAGGTGTGGTAGAGTCCTTTCCATAGCCTACTATAACTCCCACCGTGGCTCGAATGGTAGGTTAACGATTACCTAGTTCGATAGGTCCACAATGTCATCAGGGAAGACTGAGATAGCCGCTCACGGATATTTCTAAGGGGTGCGTAGTAAGGCGAAGTCCTTATTCCTTAGAAGCCCTTAGTCTCTCACAAGGTCGACCGAGTGGAGTGTTGACTCCAATGGTTGGAAAAAATACCAAAACCAATCAAAGGTGAGTGGAAACCTTGGAGCACGGAGGTGTGTCTTGAAGGGCACATCGTGTAATTTAAAAACTTGAGTCAATAAATCTAGGTGGCCTAGAAAACATTGAATTGATTAGACCTTGTCGGATTAAAACAATTAATTAAAGAGTGAATCTATTAATTATAAATACCAATAAAAATCTAAGCCTAATTCTAATAATAATCCTAAGTCTAAGATTAGTTAGGGGACTAAATTAAATATTTTAATTAAATTAAAAGAAATGTGATAAATCAAATTAAGAAAAATTGAGAAAAATCTAAATATTGGATAAATTGAACATGTGTGCATGAAATTAGTAAAAAGGAATTTGAAAATAAGAAAGAAATAAAATATGAGATAATAGGTCTACACATAGAAAAGTATCTAAAGTCAATCTACCACTAGTCTAACTAGAAGAAGACTCCTACTCCAACTCTAACTAAGACCTAGTTAAGAGACACTCAATAAATGAGAATCTTGCCAATAAAGGAACAACTAAGAGAGAAAATAGGAACACATTCGAGAATGTGAGGGAATTTGAATTTTTAATTAAAATAAAACTTGTAATTACTTGTGCAATTTGGGGAGAGTGTGACAAGTGTGTGGGTGAATAATCCTAATTTACTTAATTAAAAAGTTAATTAATTGTGCATGTGGACATGTGTCAGTGAGGAAATTTCTATAAAACAAATTTTGTAGATGGGTTAAAGATGACACTTGTTATTGGTAAATTTATGCTACCAAAATCATTTTGGACTCTGTTTTACTTGAGAGAGTTGGGATACCAAGTTTGAGGATAGAGTGGTAGCTTTTCCTTGCGAGGCAAGATTGGAGCTATAGTATTTTTTTTTTGTGTGTGTGGTTCCTTTACGGCTTGAGGAGCTAAGGGGGAAGAAGAGTACCTCTAGCATTGGCTGGGAGGTACCATTGAAGTCTTCATAATTATAAAGCAGCAGGAAGGAAGGAACTCCAGTTTTTGAAGAACATCTTCAAGTCCATTTTCATCGGTTACAATATTCTTATTTGAGATTTGTAATTGTAATAATATTAAATTGTATATATATATTTTAGAAATTTGTCGTAAACTGTATTAGAATTCTGATATCGAATTTGCAAGTTTCCTTGATGGTTGTGTAATATAGATGGTGAATTTCTAACATTGTTGTCAATTTAATTTTCAAACTAAATGTATTGGAATTTCTTTATTCGTTATCTTTCATTTTACCAATCCATTGGATTTCTACTTAGATGTTGCTAATTGATATATACCTAGAATACAAATTGGGATATAAAACTATGGCAAATCGCTACAGATTTAAATTACCATTCTGGAAACCTTAGGGTTAAGAACTCTTCCATTTGAGTTGCATCTACAATATTAAAAACAAAATCTACAACCTAGAACTTCAATATATTGTCACTGCTAGAGAGGTTATCAGTAAGAATGTTTGAATGATTTAATTGTTGCTAATAGACATACTCAGAATGTGAATTGTTCATGGTCGCTACCTTGAGTATTCATATCAGAAATTTAATTTTATATTATCTAAATAAAACAACCACCCAAAACGAATTCGTAGTTCGTAGATTAACTGTGTAAATTGGTTGATAGATGTCTCAGATCATCCTTGTATATATTATGGGATTATGGAAGGAATCGAGTTCTTGATATATTTGTTTCCCTACCTGTGAAATTTTAATGGATGATGCCAAGCTTAATAGAAGTTACTTACAACATCGATCAATTTTCTCCTTAGGGAACTAAAATTTGAATAAGTTAGATATTGATCTTACTCTGCATTTAAGTACCAGTCAAATATGGCATTTCGTAGTAACCTTGAGTAGGATTTTATTGTAGAAATTATTTCAAAAAAAATCCATGATTTACAGATCCCGAACTCGACTCTAACTTTGCAAGAAATCTACTATTTTATTTTCATAAAAGTACCAGTTCTGGATAATTGAAATATTGAACACTACCTCTTCTAATTAGTATTTTTGATTTCAATTTGTTAAACTATGTCTTGTTGTATGTCGATTTTTTTTTTGTGACCCTTGTAATCCCTCCACCATGAGATCTCCCAGGAGTAAGGACACACTTTATTTTAGCCCCTTCAGTAGCATTTAAAATTTGAATTCCTAAGTGCACTTTACGATGGTGTGATATCTTTGTTTCCATTGATATCTAAATTAATTTTTAATCAAAATTTATGATGCCTGGAAATTAAAAAGAAACAACATAATCCATAATCGGAGTTGGATGCAGTTTTTTTTCATGGGATCTCCCTTGTCACCTTGAGTATAGATGTTGCCTTATTACTATCATTGTTTAGTGGTTGACTGCAGACTTAACCTTTTATATTTTCTTGGAGCCCGAGCTTGGATAAAGTCCCAATACTTTAATTTACCTGTTCACTACCACATCAATGGCAACCTCTGTATTAATTTATTGTCTATTCCTTTAAGGCTTAAAAATTAATCAAATCTTTATTTTGTTGTTTGTTGAAATTAAATTAAAGATTCAGAAATTTAAAAGTCCTTTGAAGGGATGGAACAGGCTCTAGATTGCACTGCATGCCATATCGAGGGCTAGAATAGATTCTGGAACCCTGGTGGTTGGGAGGATTGAGAGTTAACCTCCTCACCTAAGTTTATATCCTTTAAGTGACTGTTGTTGACTCTTAAGGAATTTTAGTGAAGGGATTCATGTAATTTTTTTGTGGCCTAAACTTATTTTAAAAAAATGCCTCCATGTAAAGAACCTTCCACCAATGAACTTGCTTATCGTAAACAAGAATTGCATGTCTACCTTATTGTTTGGAATTGATTATTTGATATTCCTTTAGTTCTTTACATTGGAGATGTAATTTAGAATCTGAATATTTATTTATATTGTTTAAATACGACTTTGGTCTTCTTTCAATTCCTTATAAATGGATATGTAGGTTGGTATATGAAGTCTTATTATAGTTCTTAATAAGTTTTTTATCTTCTTATTTATTTTTAAATGGATATGCAAAGAAACTTTGAATTCTTATTTATTTGCTTATTATGATTGATTTCTTAAAGTTTTATAAAAGGATACTTAAAGTAGTATTGAAATCTTTAAGTATTGCTTAAGAAGAATTGTTATCTTCTTGTGGGTTCTTATAAATGGAAATGTAATTTAATATTGATTTCCTTATATATTTATTAAATAATACTTTCCATAATAAAAAGATACATAGTTGAGTTACATGTAGATTTTACTTGTTATGAAATCTTGAAGCACTTAATAAATGATGCTTGACCTTAATGAACCTGACTTTGGAAAGTTACTAATGATGGTTAGAAAGGGTATCTATATGTTACTAAGATTGTACTTATTCCCTTGTGGTTTTTATTAATCCTTATGTATTATTCTCTTACTCAAATTTGCACATAATATTGCTTGAAAGATTGATTAAGCATAGTAGATTATTCTATTTCACCCTGAAGAATTGATGGTTAAGTGTGGTTGATGAATCTATTCTTCAATTGTTTTTATCATTGGATTAATTGGATTTAGATACTTATTTGTTCCTTAGAACAGTTTCCAGTCCTGAGACCTTAAATGGTCAAAATCAATCAGATGAATCTTGGACTTGAGCATTGATTATGTGTCATGGAGTTCCTAACCTTGTAGGATAGGTTGGGGGGTAGCTTCCGTATGTTATCATTATATGATATGGTTGATTGAATAATAGTGATGTCGCTATCAATTTGATTGTGATGAGATTGATTGTGAGGTTATTAATATATGTTGTGACACATTTCACTTGTCCCAACGTTTGTTTCAAAAAAAAAATTACCTTTCGTACTCACTAATTGTTGGCGTAATGGAGGAGATGTCACAATCGAGCAAAAATTTAATAAGTGGAATATGCGAGCGTTTGAGTATGAAAATATGAAACAATCAAAGTATGGTAAAGGAGGCCCTACCTCATAGAACATATAACCTCGAGACAGCTAGTCCAAGACGCAAGAAAATAAGGGTAATGAGAAGATGAAGAAGGACAATAGAAAGTGGCGTAACTTCCACAAAATTCCTTTCCATGACACCGATGAATGTCAGTCGAAACCATCATTGGTGGTCGAGCTCAAAGAAAAAGAGTCAGACCTTGACTTAGACTCTCATTCAGAAAAAAATAAAATGAAATATATCATTGATGCAAAACCCAATTCTATCATCATGACCACAACAATCCAACCATAAGAACTAGAGGATCCTGAGGAGGGGTAGAACCTCTTCCATTCATAGATGTGGGTGAAGGGGAACCCACTGCATTTCATTATTGATAGTGGAAGACAAAATAACCAAATCTTAGTAGAGTTCGTCAAGCATTTGAATTTTCCAACAAAACCACACCTGCATCCATACAACATTGGGTGGATTCACCATGGATGTGATCTCCACATCAGCTAGCAGTGCCACCTATCCTATGACATCAATCCCTTCAAGGATGAGGTATTGTGTGATTCTACCCCACGAGAAGTCTATGATATTATTTTAGACTAACCATATATGTTAGAGCATCATGTTATTTATGAGTCTCGACTTCTTAGTGTCATTGTTACTCTAGGGGGAAACTCTACAGGGTACTATAGATAGTTCCAACTACTTTCTTAGAAAAACATTTCCTGAAATTATTCTCTCATACAACAAACTTTATCTTCTTCATGATTCCAACAAAAGGTGAACAAAAGGAAACTGCGACCACTATAGCCTCGGCCCAAGACCTTTCTATATAGAAGAAGCAAGTCGACACGATTGTATAAGAGCACAAAGAGATTCTTACTTCACCTATGGGAATTCCTCCACACTTCCTAGTCAAGCAAAGATATAACAAATCCCTTCATAGCTATATTGGCCATAGACCTTTTTAGGTGTGCTTGGGGTTTGAACCATTAGTCCCCATTGATATATCTCTTCATGTTTCATCTTCACCAACATATCACCACATCAAAACACATCATTAGTGCCTAGAATAGCACTAGAATTTAGTGTATTTGAGTGCATGAATTGGGTTTAATGGCCAACGTAAAACACAATTTCAAATGGCATGTTCATGTGGGAATCCATATTAGCGTTAGGTTTAGTGCCTATTGTTTCTCCTAGTTTAGTGCCTAAAATAACACATGGTTTACAACCCAGTTTAGTGCCTAGTTTAGCACCTAGTTTTGCGCCTAAAATAGCGCTTGAAATGGTGCCTAAATTAGTAGTTTTTCTCACAATCATGCTTCCTATTTTTCTTCTAGTATAGCATCGAAAATAGCTTATGGTTTGGCTTCCAAATGTGCACCAATATTTTCTTCCATTATTGCATCTTTGTTTGCTTCTAAAATGACTCCCATGATTGAGTCTTTTGTTGCTTCTAAAATTGCTTCCATTTTTGCTTATCTTTTTGCTACCTGAATTTCTTCTTTTTTTCTTCCTAGGTAGCAACAAGGTTTGCTTCCAAGATTACTTTTGGTTTGGCTTCCATTGTTTCTTCCTTTTTTTCTTCCAAAAATTATTCTTTTGTTTCTTCCGAAGTGCCACCGAGTTTTTCTCCTTAATTGGCACCGAATTTTTCTTCCGGAATTGCTTCATTGTTAGCTCCATGGTTTGATTCCTTTTAGTTCCAAGGTTTTCTTCCTTTTTAGAGCCTAGTTTTTCTTCTTTTTTAGGTCCAGGTTTTTCTTCCTTTTAGTGTTGGGATTTGCTTCTTAATTAGCATCTAGTTTTGTTTCTTATTAAGAAACCAATTTAGATTCCTACTTAGATCCAAAAATAGCTCCAAGTATGGCTTCCAATTTAATGTCAAGTTTTACTTCCAATTTAGAGCCACATTTTTCTTCCATTTTAAAAACTCATGTTGCTTCCTTTTTAGCTTCCATTTATTAATTTAATATTTTTGTTTCAATTTAATTAGTTAAATATATCATGACTCTTAAAAATATATATATTATTATAGAGTAAGTCATATTGCATTTGAAATATTTTATACGATAGATTTTATAAATAATTTTTATGGAAATGGACATCCATACAAACTAATAACATCATTATACTTATTAAATCTCCATCTAAATGAAATCTACAACATACAGTACATATAAAATAACAAGATAATGATTATAACATGATAATCATCTATAATTAAAACAAGTGAGTCAAATATACCAATATTAGATAAGTATCAACTTATATCTTTAAAAACAAAATATATATCACATTTCAAATTTATGTCGTGTCATTCATGAAGAAATTTAATTGAATTTGACAACACTCATCCTAATTAATAAAGTAAAATCATCATACGTAATAAATATCTATTCAAAACTCATCGACCACTTCCAATATATATATATATATATATATGTTAACAAGTCAATACTAATAAGATCATCATCATATATAACTAAAACAAGTGAAATTCAAATATGCAAGTAGATCAATAACATGTCAAAATGACACAACTAAATAATATGGTACTGCAGGTGAAAATGATACATATGATAGTAAACATGAAAAGAGGCATCATAAAAATATATCACAATGATCCATGATGGATTCTATATGATCAATGTCACTCGATACTACCAACAATTGGTTCATCATCATTATCACTATCATGATCGTCATCAATGTGATCATCTTCGTCGTCCTCCTCAGTTTATTTTGCATATGCCTCGTCATCATCATTTTCAATGTTTGTACTAGACCCATTATAATCTATATCTATTTCATGATGATCAACAGGATCTTCTGGAAGACCCGTGTTTTGCAAAAGAAGAATATTCAAAATGAAAATTTATTATTTATTTCATCCAATAATTATTTTTTGTGTTATATTTATAATATTACAACATATGAAATGAAACCATAATCATATTACATCATATCAAAGTGCACATACCATAATAAAATTTCAAATAAGTTACATATAAGATGTCATTCCAATGATGTAAAACCTACAACAATTCCAATAAATGTTAGTAAATATCATACAAAAAATTGTTATACATTTTAACTACCAACTATAAATTCTATTACATAACCATAAGTGTCAACCCTCTCCATTGTGTTCTATATATGATTAAGTTTTCCTCGAATATCCTTTGAGAGTTAACTGGTCTATATATCTTTTTGTCTTATATTTCACAAATGAATATTTTTCTAGGACATTTTGGTAGTGCAATATGCTTCAAAGGTACTTTGAGAATTAAGTAGTCTATAGGTAATTATGAAGATACTCTTGACACTTATTCAACTAGACCAAATCCAAATTTCAATCCTTCCAAAGAAATCATTTTCATGTTTATGAAACCATGCCTCAGGAGCGGATGGACAAAGTGGCCACTTAATCCATGCCTAAACCATTTTGCAGCATCTCACAGAACTCAAAAGTGTTTCTCTATTAGGTTTTTATGCCCCGAGGAGTTATTAGCACTAGAATATTCAAGACACCATTTCCATGGCACATAACAAACCTAGAATATTCAAGACATCAAGCCCTAAATGGATGGAAATTATGACAGAAATGTAATAAAAGGTGTCAAGGTGTATTCCAAGGGAGAAAGATGATAATTAAACCCTAGGCGTGAAGCTAACAAGGATATAAATTGAGGGTAATCCTTGTGTTTCCATGCCTTACATTTCCATGCCTTGTCTTTATATGCCATGCCTTTCCATGGCATGCATTTCTTTTCGTTGCCATAACTTTCCTTTCCTTGCCTTTCCTTTCCATGACATTCCATGCCATTTCATTCCTTTCCATTCCATGGCTTTCCTTGCCTTGCCATGTCATTCCATGTCATGCCTTACCTTTGTATGCATTTCCATTCCATGCCTTACATTTCCTTCATTTTCCATGTCATGCATTGCCTTTCCTTTCCATGTCATTCCATGCCATGCCTTTCCTTTCCATGCATTTCCTTACCAAACCTTGCCTTGCCATGCCATGCCATGCCATGCATTGCCTTTGCATTCCTTTCCATTCCATGCCTTGCATTTCCTTGTCTTTCCATGCCATGTCATGAATTTCCTTTCCTTGCAATGCCATGCCATGCCATTCCTTGCCTTTGCATGTTTAGCCTTGTCATACCTTGCCTTTCCATGGCTTTCCATGCCATGTCATGCCTTTCTATGGTATGTTATGACTTACCATGTCATGCCTTTTCATACCATGCCTTCCAATGCCATGCCTTGCATTCACTTGACATGCCTTGTCTTTCCATACCATTCCTTGACATGCCATTCCTTGCCATTCCATACCATGCCTTTCCATACCATTCCTTTCCATGCCATTCATTTCCATACCATGCATTTCCTTTCCATGTCATGCCTTTCCATACCATTCCTTTCCATGCCATGCCTTGCCATGCCATGCCTTTCCCTTCCATACCATGCCATGTGATGCGTTTCCTTTTGATGCCATGCCATGCTATGTATTTCCTTTGCATGCCTTTCCCTTCCATACCATGCCATGTGATGCGTTTCCTTTTGATGCCATGCCATGCTATGTATTTCCTTTGCATGCCTTTCCATGCCATGCCTTTCATTGCATTGTCTTGATATGTCATGTCATGCCATGGTATGGTATGCATTTCCTTGCCTTGGTATGGTATGGTATGGTATGGTATGGATTGCCTTGGTATGGTATGGTATGCTATGGTATCCTTGGCACGGTATGATATGGTATGGTATGAATTTCCATGCCATGGTATGGTATGGTATGGTATGGAATGGTATGTCTTTCCTTTCCATCCTATGGTATGGTATCCTTGGCATGGTATGGTATGGTATGGTATGCCTTTCCTTTCCTTTCCATGCCATGGTATGTTATGATATGGTATGCCCTGCCTTGCCATGCTATGGTATGGGATGATATGGTATTCCTTTTAATTCCATTCCTTTCCATACCATTCCTTGCATTTACTTTCCATGCCTTGTATTTCCATACCATGCCTTATCATTCCATGTCTTGCCATGCCATACCATTCATTTCCATACCATGCTCTGTCATGCCATGTCTTTCCATACCATGCATTTCATTTCCATGCCATGACTTTCCATACCATGCCTTTCCATGGCATGCCTCTCCTTGCCTTGTCATGCTTGTCATGCCATGCCTTGCCATGTCATGCATTACCTTTCCTTGCCATGCCATGCCTTGCCTTTGCATCCAATGTCATGCCTTTCCTTTGCATGCGTTGGCATGGTATGGTATGGTATGGTATGCCTTGCCTTGCCATGTCATGGTATGGTATGTTATGGTATGGTATGCCTTGCCTTTCCATGCTATGGTATGTTATGGTATGGTATGGTATGTCTTTCCTTGCCTTTCCATGCTATGCTATGGTATGGTATGATATTCCTTTCCATGTCATGCATTTCCATACCATGCCTTGCAATGCCATTCCTTGCATTAAATTTCCATGCCTTGTCTTTCCATACCATGCCTTTCCATACCATGCCTTCCCATGCCATGACTTTCCATGCCTTGCCTTGCCATTCAATAGTGGAGGGGGGGCAGAGGGCCCATAGTGATAATAGTGGAGGTCATTCAATGTAAGGTGGACTAGGTCCACTATATTATTAAATAAGGCCCACTATGGTAGTTAGATATAATA
>SNQJ01S0052213.1:214236-224409 GCA_010110895.2 Picea sitchensis | reverse complement strand
TCGAAAATTGAAACGTTCTCACCATGAAGCTACGATCATATTTTGGAAATCGTATGCTTATTACTGAAGCGTATTCATCATGTATAATTCTGGTCTAATCATTTAACATTATGTTTCAGTTTGTTTGGAACAAGCCATAACCACAGATCATTGAATGGCAGCAAAGGATTTGCCTTTCACCTCTATTATTGAGAATAGCTTGAAATGTAAGCAGTCTAACCGTGCACTAATCAGTTAAGAATATCTGAGTGTGTAATGAATAGAGAAAGAATACAGTTGGTGGCATGAGTAAGTAGGCCAATCAGGTTTTCTGCTTTTAGGAGAAATTAGTTGTAGATTGAGACAATCTAACTGCCATCTTCCCTTTCTTTAAAGTAATACAGTAGTAGATCGAATCCTGGAAAGCAATAAAACTGACAGGAATTGGATTTAGCACGTAAATTGTAGTGCAAATCTGCTAAAAACCAATTATTAGGAAGTCAAGATGCCAAAAACCCATCCAGGAAATCGATTTGCTTTTGTCTTCTTCATTTCTACTGTACATTCTGAGCAAATACATTAAAAGATGCTAAAGCAAAAGCCCTCAACATGTTAGAAGCTTCCTTCAAGTTGTCAACAGTTATGCCGCCCACATCTAGTTTTCTGTGACCCTGCAAATACGATGGACAGGACCAAGGACAAGCATGCATTCGTTCATCCTTCAATGAGAGTCCCTGATCTGTGGGGAATGCAGCCTGGTTCGAGGGCGTTATAGAGGATCTTATAGAACTTGTCTCGGACCAGGCTTCATTCCCCTCAATCAGACTCTAATCCTGCAGGGACTATGTATGGCCTTTGGCTTTTCCAAAACGATTATTGTGATTCTACGCCTCTTACCATTTGTGTTAGAATTTTTTTTAACCGTTGATGGGTTTTCTGAGAATTATATGTGCAGGACGGAGGAGAAGCATTGCGTGCGTTGGATTCACAATCTAGCAAGATAAAGGAAACAACAGCCCATCCCAATGCCCTTGGTAAGATGTTAAATCCCATGATTGCCCATGTGTTATCTATGAATATATTTTAGGGTTTTCAGGTTTCTGAATTTGCCTGATTTATAATTCTGTAAGATATTTTTTTCTTCATTCATCCACCTGAGATTATATATTTGAAGAAACATATTTTTTCTTAAAAAGTGGTAACACTATAACTCCAAAACCCAACCACTGCTATGTTCTCCAAAATTTGCAGCGTTAATTGTGTTACCTCCCATTGAATCTTGAATACTCCAAATTACTGTTTCCCCTTTCGCTCGACTTTGCTGATACGGATTATAGGAAACGATTAGTACAGATGCAAAATGAAATTCTAATCTGTGTTTTGCCGGATCAAATGATACTGAGAAAACGATGTTTCAGTCATAGTTTATCACAGATGGTAACGGCTTAGGTTCCTTTGAAACTTTCCAACATTTCAAGTTCTTTTTCAGCTTTCCTCATTAGCCCTTGATTGCAAAACGTCATTATTGATGCCCTATGTGGCAATAATAATCCTAAACTAGGTGTTACCCTGATTCTTCCTTTCAGTTTTACTAATCCATTAAAAATTATCCCAAACAAATCTGACTGTAGTGTGTATGTTTTGACAAGTATGTTTTCTATCCCAAACAAATGAGTGTAGTGTGTATGTTTTGACAAGTATGTTTTCATTGTTAGTCATAATTGTCATATAATTTTTTGAAAATAAATTATATAAATAGTTTTTACTGTATCAAACAAAAACAAAAAAAATTTACTCAAAATACCAAAAAAAAGTTTCAGTAAAATCAAAATGCATTAAAACAAAAGTTTCAGTCAAAGTGCATTAGAAAAAGCCCTTATGCTTGTTGAATCTGCTAACCTAAAATGCAGGCGACCATTTCAGGTCCAGCAAAAACAGAATTGTATATGATGATTGGAAAGTATCAATCCAATATCCAGTTGATACTTCCCAGATGATTTGATATTATGTTTTTTCCTATTATTCACCTCATCCAGAACAAAATATTTTGTACAAAATGCAATCAAGGTGTATTAGAAAAAAAGTTTCAGTCAAATCAAGGTGCATTAGAACAAAAGCTTCAGTCAAGGTGCATTTATCAGGTTACTCTTAACCATTCTTTAATCATATTTATAATTCATATCTTTCATAGATGACAACCAGCTTCAAGATCACAACAAGCTAACATTCTCTCCTGGGTGTTATATAGTATATTCAATCCTTTCCAGTGCTCATACTGTGTTATTACACACAGGCTTTTATTCCACAGCCCTTACTTCCATTTCAGGGCACTTAGGCAACATTCATAATGCCTTATCTATTCAAGTTCAGGTGCATTAGAAGAAGTCCTTATGCTTGTTGAATCTGCTAACCTAAAAACACATGCGACCGTTTCAGGTCAAGCAAAAACAGTTTTGTATATGATGATTGGAAAGTATCAATCCAATACCCAGTTGAAAAAAAAAGAAGACTGTTGGCACATGGAATAGGCTTGTTTAAAATTGCATGCATTTCCATCATTAAGGGCTTGTTTAAAATTATATGCATTTCTATCATTAAGGGCTTGTTTAAAATTGCATGCATTTCTATCATTAAGGGCTTGTTTACGTTATCCTCTTGAATCCAAGATGTTTCAAAACCATCCCAATGGTCAGTGAGTATTTCATCGTAGAGTTCTTATGCATTCAGAATTAGAAACTGATAATACGCTCTCTCAAGCAGAACTATTACAGCTGTTTACTCACTCACAGGAGAAAGAGAGAAGAAAATCATAAAATAACAGAACATAGGAGAGTCGCACAAACTCTCAATTACCCAGTCAAAAAGGCTTTGTGCCTGGTTCAGGTAAACGAAAAATAATTCGATTTTTCTTCCGTAGGTCAAATGCTCCTGCATTTATTTCTGTACTCAAGTCCGCACTTTTCCATATAGAAACTGTAGATCATCATCGATGTCAGAGTCCTAATTTTCCTGTACTCAAGTCCGCACTTTTCCAAATAGAAACTGTAGATCATCATCGATGTCAGAGTAGCTCAATTTCCAACTTACATACAGAACTCACTTTTGCAAGCAATGTCGGTCAATAAAGGGATGAACCAATTACACTCTACTCAACAATACTGTAGATATTATGTTTTCTTTATGGATTGTCCAATAATTACCATCGTATCATCTTCACTTGTAACCTTTGGTTAACATTTAAAGGGTTTAGGTTAAAAGTTGTTTTTGCCCTGAATCCAGTCGTGTAAATTTACAAAATTTATTATACAAACTTAGTCACTCAAATCTGTACCTACAATCATTCATCACCGAATTTAGAACAAAATCAAAAGAAAAAAATTACCAAAAACAATCAAAAGGTAGAACTTTTAAACTGCTGCTTTGTAACTGTGTTCTTTCCAAACTTGAATTTTCAAAACTAAATACCATGGACTTGAACAATCATCACCACAATACCAATACCAATACCAATATAGATACCAATATAGATGCTTTATCTTCTTTCCATATTATCCAATTATAAACCACCATTTTCCATGTTTTCATCGATTACCATTGTCGTCACCTGTGTCACTCTTTATTCACCTTTAACGTTATTTGGCTGTAACAGTGAAATGTCATCAACATTTCCAGTAATGCTAACGTGAGAAGAACTCAAACAATATTTTGTTAACAGTGAAATGTCATCCACATTTCCAGTAATGCGGAAGAACTCAAACAATATTTGAGAAGACCTCAAACAATATTTTGGGGACATTTTGTAAGATTTTATTTGAGAAGATCTCAAACAATATTTTGTGGACATTTTGTAAGATTTTATAGGTCGAAAAACGTT
This sequence comes from Picea sitchensis, assembly GCA_010110895.2. Lineage (NCBI taxonomy): Eukaryota > Viridiplantae > Streptophyta > Pinopsida > Pinales > Pinaceae > Picea > Picea sitchensis. The sequence continues at coordinate 220,556 of SNQJ01S0052213.1, read as the reverse complement.
TTAACGATCCAATTAGTTTGATTCCTTCTCTTTTTCTATTTTATCTAACGTGAGAAGAACTCATACAATATTTTGGTAACAGTGAAATGTCATCAACATTTCCAATAATGCTATATTTTGGTAACAGTGAAATGTCATCAACATTTCCAATAATTCTAGCTTCAGAAGAACTCAAACAATATTTGAGAAGATTTTGTAACATGAAACATAAGATTTTATAGTTAGAAAAACGTTTCAACGATCCCATTACTTTGATTACTTCTCTTTTTCTACTTTGATAAAGTATTGTTTTATATTATGTTCATATATTTCTTTGCCTTTTGTAAAATTTTCATTTGATAAACATATACGAGATAAAATCTATCAATGATTTATTTAAACCTTTTTAATTGAATCCACGGGGTGGAGCACGTTCACATACATGAAGACTATTTTGGAAACCAAACTTTTATGTCAATTTTTACTATGTTTTGTTATGTATGACTTTACCATGCTAAATGCCAATTCACAAAGGTTAGATAGGCATGTAATTATAATATTAAAGTTTAATAAAATTTGTAGGTAAATTTATAATATTCATTTAAATGGTTATCCATGAAATAGGAATAATGATTTTTTTATTAGTGATTAAGGTTTAATTTTTGAAAGGGTATTATGTGAGATTGTCATGGGGTATCTATGGTTGAACATGTAAGGTTTTCATTTTATTCCCCATCATACATCTAGGTGAATTAAAGCTCACTCTCTTATCATCTATAAGATTAGACATCAATTGTATCAACTATGCCCATTATTTTAACACCATAAAATTGATGGAGCTCAAGGAGGAGTTGTGACCTATGGTTTTCAAATGAAATAGCTAGGGGAAATGACCTAGCTTCTCCCATCATCATGCCTCTATGGAATTCTCTCTACAAGAATTATCGTTGATGTCTCTTGAGCCACGAAACTAACCCTACGATAATTTCTTCTATATTTCCCAATGTGTAAAAGATGTTTCCCTCATTTCCCTCATTGATCTATGATATAGAAAATATCATGATAGGTAAGGGATCTTGTTGGACAAGCATTATGGAAATAAGATTCATGAAAAAATCTAAGTATAGAAGAAGTGTGTAGAAGAAGAAGGAAGTAAGAGATCTTGTTGGACAAGCATTATGGAAATAAGATTCATGAAAAATCCTTAAGTATAGAAGAAGTGCGCAGAAGAAGGAAGACTCGGGAGTGCGCAGTTGAGGCACATTTAGGAGTACTATGTAGAGTGAGAAGAATAAATCAAAGGAATAAGGAAAAAGAATGAAGCAGAGAATAAAGGAAGAGAAGGAAGTGGGCGAGAAAGAAGGATGACATCCCTATGTGATAAAGGTAGAAGGACGCGCAAAAGAAGGAAGAACAACAATCAGAGTGCAAAATCAACATTCAGACGAAAGAGAAGGAAATACATCCTGAACAACAAGTCAACTTGAGTTATCATGCATTGTAATAAGGTTTTGGGATGAAAAAAGTAGGGTTTTAAACCCTAGAGTTTATGTATAAATATGTAATGGATCGGGAGAATATGGGTTCTTCTCGAGCAGTACTATGGATTCTATTCCAAGCTGTTGAGAATCCATGTCAGTAAGAAGAGTGATAGGATAGGATGAGAAGGAAAGAGTCTATGTCTAAATGTTAAGGGGATGAGAGAGATAGAGAGAGAGGCTTGCACTGCAGAATGGATAGTCTAGGAGAAGGAAAAGATAGCATGATGTATCTCTGTAAGTGTAGTGTGCAAGCCTAAGACAATTACCAAAAGAATGTTGTTGTGGACGTAGACCAGTGTTGGGTGAACTGCATTAATTCCTTTATGTGATGAATATTCTTTGTATGCATGATTAGATTATATTTGTTCCTTACATAAGAGTTGTGTAATAATGATGGATATTACAACACTTAGTTTATGTTGTACTCTGAAGTATAATGCTAGTACATAATTGAATTCATTAAGTAAACTAAGAAGAGCAATGACAGGGTAACGCGCGCTGAACAGATAATTAAGAAAAAAAAAGATGATGACCTCCCACTCCCTCACTACTACAGAAACTTGGTTCCTGTATCCCAATAGATACCTCGGATGAGATTTCACCTGCATTCAACTGATACCAAAAGGATCGGTGTTTGAAGGGTTTTGTTGGTGAAAGATAACTTGAACCTAGGGTCATACAATCGTGCCCAGTGCCAACAAATGGTTTTGTTGCTGGGACCTGAAATTTGTGATTGAGGGAATGTTTTGGAGGCCAAATAAGAAAGTGATCCAGGTTATTTTTGACATGAAATGAGAGGAGATATAATAAAGAAATTCACAGAGATATCGCGGATATCCAATAATATAACATAAATGTGAGATGCAACCATAAACACAGAGATAAAATAATACATGATTTCTATTAATGAAAGAAATGTACAGATTGTTGAATATAACAAGGGATGTCCTCATTCATGTTTTTGTGTTTTGTCATGGGGAGGACATAAGGTCATAATTCCTAGACATGTTTTATTTGTAAAGTGACTTTTTAAATAAAGTGCTTTTATAAAGTGAATGTATTTTATAACTTAAAGTGTTTTTAAGTTGTGGGGCCCAAAAAGTATTTAATGAGCATTTATTAATTATTTTGTAATTAATGAGGAGCATTAAATATGAGCCCTCAGATTAGACTTATGATAGCCATTAGATTGAGTTGGTTATGTAAGTTAGGGTTTCTTGGGAAAAGAGAAAAGTACATATACATGCTTAGGGATGTGAGAAGAACACACCGAAGAAGGCGAGAGGAGAAGTTGAGAGATTGCTTGAGAGAGGAAAGTGGGCATCAAGAAGAGCATGATTCCCAAGAGAGCTAGGGTGCAAATCCCAAGGAGGTTTTTTCTGTTTTGATTTGCAGTAGTGTTATTTGCTGGGATAGGCCATACTGTACAGATCCGTACAGGTTGTACAACAACATTCTTGAGGCACAAAAACCGAGGAAAGCTTGGGCACAGTTTTCGAGGCATCCTTGAAGAATTTTCTGAAGGAGGACGACCATACATAAGAGAAGGTACAACAGCCTGTTGTGGCATGAATTTCAAGGTGCCAAATTTCAGCAAATTCGTACAATTGTATGGACTATGGCACAATTTTCAAGACAGATTTGTGGGGGAAAGTTTTGTGCTGTAATAGGTATTTCTCTTGGCTAAAAAAGTGTTATTGATGCTGTTTTGAACTTTCCTGAAGCTAAATAATAGATCATTCTCTCTCTCGTTGGGTTTCCCCACATTGGGGTTTTCCCTGGCAGTTGCCTAAATTTCTGTGAGTTATGGGTTGTTGTCCATTGTGTATTTCCGTTGCATATTTTGCTTAACAATGTGTATTTCTGCTTATAGAAATTTCTGAATGTGGGTATGCATTTCTAAAATTTAAGAAGACAGTTATCTCTAGGTTGCTAAGTGTTTGACAAAATGTGTGAATGAAATATTTCTGATTTTGTCGTTAAAAAATCAACATGATATCAGAGCTTTGTCTCTGACAGTGGGCAGTGTGATATTTGGGCAAAAGGGTGTGATTGTTTTCCATGAGTTGTGACAGGGAATATGGCTGCAAGCATTAGATATGAGGATCGGTTGGATGGCATTTCCAACTACTTGCAGTGGAAGGTTCGTTTGTCAGCCGTTCTCAAAGAGAACAAGATCTATAACTATGTCAGCTTTGTTGTAGCAACTCCTGCAGTAGATCCTGTTGCTTTGGACTTGCATGAGGTCAAGGAAGCCAGAGCTTAGAGGATTGTTCTGGATGGGGTGAAGGACCACCTTATCCCACACTTGGCTGAGAAAAAGACTGCCAAGGAAATGTGGGATGCACTTAAAAACTTGTTCGAGGTGAAGAACGAGAACTAAAAGATGACCTTGAAGACTAAGTTGCATGATACCAAGATGGCTAAGGAGGATAGTGTCTCTTCTTATCTTACCCGGGTGGCTCAAGTTAAAGATGAGTTGGCAGCTATTGGAGAGTTCATTTCAAATTCTGAGTTGGTGAGGATAGCCTTAAATGGCTTCACCAAAGATTGGGAAGTCTTCGTGAAGTGCGTGGTGGATCGTGATCATCTACCAGATTGGAGCAGACTGTGGGATGATTTCACTCAGGAGGAGATCCGGAAAAGATCTCAGAGCAGTGATCAGAAGACAGACAGAGTTGATGAGAATGTTGCTCTTGTGGCAAAGAGCAAGAAGAAAGGAAGTTTTGCAAGGGACTTGAGTAAAGTCATATGATTTTGTTGTAACAAGTTGGGGCACCTTGCCTCTCAATGTCCTGAGAGGAAGAAGAAGAAGAAGGAGTCAGAGGAGCCCGAGACAGTTGTTATAGCAGCCATAGAGGACTTTGCTTCAAAGTTTGATAGGGAATTTTCTTTGGTTACCCTAGTTTCCAGTGTCGGCAGTGGAGGATTCGAAGGTAATGTCAGATGGGTTGTGGATAGCAGAGCCTCTAACCACATGACAAGAATCTGGCGAGTATTCACAGACTTCACAGAGATTGGTCCTGGCCGACAGGTGGTAAATGAAGGTGGTATGGTGAGAGCTTTACGTGGAGTTGGGAATGTTAGATTCCAACTCGATTTTGGGGGACTCTTGGAGATTGATGGAGTTCTCTTTGTTCCAGGGTTGAGTGTTAACTTACTCTTAGTCTCAGCCTTGCAAGATGTAGGATATTGTGTATTGTTCAAGAGGAACCATGTCTTTATCTACAGAGAGGGAGCGGATCCAGTAGAGCTTCAGCTGATCAGTGATCGGGTGAATAGGTTGTATATGTTGAGAGGACATCTTATGATGTGTGATTCAGCGTCGGATGAGGAGTGTGAGGAGGCTTCTGAGACTGCGGTGGTGCCAAGGGATCTAAAAATGAAGAAGACTTGTATTCTTGATATTATTTGCAAGATTTATTTTATGTGTTAAAATGAAAATGGATCAACTTTGCAACACAAATTTTATATAAATTACTCATTCAAGATGCATATAAACAACAACAATAAACAGTGAACAGAAAACACATAACACAACAAATGATAAAGGAGTTCGCCCCTCTCTTGGGCTACATCTCTTGGTCCATCTTCCAATGGATCTTTTGTATTATTTGATCAAAGTGCTCAAATATGTGCTTTACAATGCTCAAAATTCCAAATAGATGGCTCCAATGGCTCCAGAACGTCCAAAAACCCCTAGCTAGGCTTTTTCAGCACCTCGTTTGGCCAAAAATTGAAGAAGATAGGCTTCCTGGAAGTTCCCCTTCAAACTTGTTGTCTCTGGATCACCAAAATGCACCCTTGTTGCCTCAACCTAGCCCCCACATGTTTTTATGCGTTAAAACCTAGCACCGGGTGAAACCGCACAAACTGTGAAAACTGTAGGACGGTTATGGGTGCGCCTAGCCCCTAACCGCCAAGGCTATGGTCATGTGACCCATTTGACCGCACATTTAAAGAAAAAGGGTCAAAAATTTAAAAGAAAGTGTGGTCATGACAAGTGGCAGGCGTTGGTTTGTATGACCATTTGAACCGAATTCCAAATTCAAATCGCACGTACATACGGTATAACATATGGTCATATGGAAATGATATATGCGACCAGGGGCTAGGGCTAAGCCCCAGCCCGAACCCCCACGCCAACCACACAACAACTCCAACTTAAATTTATATTGAACCATATATATAATAAGGAATACGGTGGGGCACGTTGGCAGTGCAGACTTTGCAAAGGCTATACATGTGGGTGGAGGTCATGGGGTCGAATCCAGTGGACTCCAAATAAATTTTATATAAGCAACCAATAACAGGGTGCCGCATGGCAACCCATGACTGGGCCACGTGGCACCGTACAACCAACCAAAAACTACCATGTGTCGCAATATCATTCATCCACATCTATCAACTGTCTGCCACTCAGCCCTGCCACATGTTGTATGGACTACCACGTCAACATCCGTATGGACTGTACGAACTGTATAGTCAACATCCCTTTTTTTTTTGCCTGTTTGTCGTTTTGAACAGAACGCGATATATCTCGCTCCCGACGTCCGTTTGAACCCAAACAAGTTGTGTTGGGTTCATAACAATGAGGCCTATGCTCCCAGTTGATTTGAAGTGATTCTGAGCACTTTGAATTTTTGAGCAAAATTTGATCCCTTGGATCACACCTCCCCATTGGAAAGATTTTGGACCTCCAAAAGACTATTTTCAATCTATCTGAAGATGAGGGTATAACTCCCTCACCTTTCCAACCTCAATCCACTTGGCTTTGCTTGGATTTGTACCTTTAAGACC
>SNQJ01S0052213.1:198974-214186 GCA_010110895.2 Picea sitchensis | reverse complement strand
AACAATAAACAGTGAACAGAAAACACATAACACAACAAATGATAAAGGAGTTCACCGCTCTCTTGGGCTACATCTCCTGGTCCAGCCTCCAATGGATCTTTTGTATTATTTTCTCAAAGTTCTCAAATATGTTCTTTACAATGCTAAAAATGCCAAATAGATGGCTCCAATGGATTCAGAACGTCCAAAAACCCCTAACTGGTCTTTTTCGGCACCTCGTTTGGACAAAAATTGAAGAAGATAGACTTCCTAGAAGTTCTCCTTCAAACTTGTTGTCTCTGGATCGACAAAATGCACCCTTGTTGCCTCAACCTAGCCCCCACGCATTTTTATGCATTAAAACTTAGCACCATATGCAACCTCACAAACGGTGTGAACTGTAGGATGGTTATGGGCACACCTAGCCCCTAACTGCCAAGGCCGAGGTCATGTGGCCCATGTGACCACGCACAAATGCAAACGGGGATCCGTCCCAAAGGCAAATAGAAAAGGAACAAGTGGCGGGCATTGGTTATAAAACCGTTTGAAACACAATACAAATCCAAATTTGTGTGCACACACCAATAGTGTAACACATGGTCATATGTTATTGTTTATACGACCGGGGGCTGGGGCTAAGCCCCAGCCCTGTCGCACCCCAACTATCCACATATGCAAATTCATATAATTTAAAAACTAGTACATAGTAAGAACCACTATGGTGGCGCATTGGTAGTAGGTACTTTGCAAAGGCTATGCATGTGGGTGGAGGTCACGGGGTCGAATCCGATAGACTCCAAATAAATTTTATGTAACCAACCAATAACAAGGTGCCACGTTGCAACCCACGACTGGGCCACATGGCACCATACAACCAACCAAAATCTGCCACGTGTCACAATATCATTCGTCCACATCTTCCAACCAATGAATGCTACATGTCATATGGTCTTGCCAATTCATCTCTGCCATGTGTCGTACGGACATGACACGTCAGCATCCATACAGACTGTACAGTCAACATCCCTTTTTTTTGCCTGTTTGTCATTTCAAATAGAACGTGATATATCTCGCTCCCGATGTCTGTTTGAACCCAAATGAGTTGTGTTGGGTTCGTTACAGTGAGGCCTACACTCGTGTTCGATTTGAAACGATTCCGAGCACTTTGAATTTTTGAGAAAAATTTGATCCCCTGGATCAGAAGGCCATATCGCACTCCTAGATGTTATCTTCTGTTTTGATTATAAATACATCTAATGAATGATATAATGAAGGTGGGTCAAAAGAATGAGGGAGGTTTTGAGAAATGGAATGACTGTATTTTTCAGTTTGTAAGACGAAGGGGCATGTAGCTGTAAATTGTATGTTATTGAAGATTCATATGAGTTGTTTCATCGGATTTGTCTTCTATGTTCTATGTTATATTCTTCATCTTGTTTGAATGTATCGCTGATTTTAAGGATTAAAATTTTCCTTTCATTGATAGAATCTTGATGCAGTGGAGGATCTGTTGTAAGCTTTCCTATTTAATCATTGTTTATTGTTCATACACATCTAAATTCTCTTTGAAGAGAGGATCACTGCTTAGAAAACAATCGTCTTTATTCTAATTCTCTTATTCTTCTCTTCATCACTATACAAATCTTTTGTTTGATAGGGAGCTTAAATTCCTTCAATGAGCAGATTGTTTATGCCTCCATAACCCAATGGGCCATCATTGATCTACAGTGATATCTGTTGTCTTTTCCTTTCTTTGATGTCTTCTTGATCCTTGATTTCAAACCAAAATAAAATCAATTTGTATGTTACCAATATTCCATTTGCATTTTGGGGGTGACTCTTGGAGTGATAACATAGTGGAAAGATACAACTCCAGAAGATGCCACCTGGGATCTGACCACCATTCTGCAACAATTTTCTCATCTCAATCCTTGAGGAAAAGGATATTCTTCAATGGGGAGCGCATGTTAGGGACCTAACCTCCCTAACCCCTCATGTAGGTAGAATAATATATTTTTCGTGTAATAAAGGCCAGCATTAGTTAATAAGGATTATTTAATAATGTGAACAAGTCTAATGTAAGAAGACCTAATATAATCTTTTTCTTATAGATAGTTCTTCCTCCAGAATTTTCTTTAGGAGATAAAATTAGTATAAATAAGGGTAGAAGGAATGAGAGAGCCCTGTCTTTAGAATTATTGTAATAGAGCATTTCTCTGTTGCAGGTTTCCCGCTTGAAGAGACATGCAAACTTTTCTTTCTATCAATAAAGGTATCATATTTGGTTTTTTGGTTCTCTACATTTTGTTCCTCCGTTGGTATTTGTTGCAGTGTTTCTATTTTCTACTTATTATGATAGATCTTGTACATAACATAACTGAAATAAAAGGAAGAAAATTGTGAGAAGATAAAGGATGAAATCATTTCCTTAAGAAAGGAACTAGAGAAAAAAAAAGATCATTTGAATGGAAGATTGAAGTTTGGAAAGAGTACAAAAATATTAGATAATATACTTAGCTTTCAAAGGTCACAATTCATCAAGAAAAACTTTATTTATGATGAAAATCAGAAGAACTTTGAAGAAGATGCAAGCCCTAAGTCACCAAACTAGAAAATTAAAGAGAATCCTGAAAGCTATGCAAATGCTCTTAAAGGTTCCAATCACAGTGACGCCAACAAGGAAAGAAATCATGGCCAACAAAAGACTGATTTTTCACTTAATAAAGATAAGAACAATTTTAGAAGAGCTACTCCATCAAGAAGACCCTGCACAACCAGGTATTGGAATATCTTTCTCGGTTATATGAGAAATATAAGTAGAATCTATCACGATAATTAAAATGATGATCATATGAACAACAATACTAGAGGCTTTCATGGGAATGTTGATAGAAACTACAACCCATTTTCTCCCCTACATTACAAAGGTGAATGTTACAAATACAATAACTATGGACACATAACACGAGACTGTAGAAGAAAAAAGACATAATTTTCTAGACAAGAATATACAAAGGCATGGAAGAGAAAACAAGAAGAATAAAATAAGGAATAACATGAATTAGCTTGGTATGCAAAAAAAAAAACATAATACCATCACCAAACAAAATAAAGGAACCACAAAAGTTTGGAAGAAGAAACAACAACAAGAAGAAAATAAATCCATGCTAGTGCAGACTGCTTTCCTAGAAAAAAATGGATGCTTAGGTCACACAACCAATGGACCACAGTTTGTGAATGGTGTGACTAGGAAAATGGTTTCATGCAAAGATGGGGTTTCTTGATGTCAATCAGACCAAGGAATTAAATCAACATCCTGAAAATACATCTTAGGATAACTTGATAAAAGAGGTAGAAGAAGCTGATATTTCTAAAGATAAGGAGACATTTTTGAAAAGGATGGGATAAGGCAATAGATTGCAAAGGTTAAGGAACAAATGATTATATGAGAAATATAAGTATAATCTCTCACGATAATTAAAATGATGATCATATGAACAACAAGACTAGAGGCTTTCATGGGAATGCTGATAGAAACTACAACCCATTTTCTCCCCTACATTACAAAGGTGAATGTTACACATACAATAACTATGGACACATAAAACGAGACTGTAGAAGAATCAAGACATAATTTTCTAGAAAAGAATATACAAAGGCATGGAAGAGAAAACAAGAAAAATAAAATAAGGAATAATGTGAATTAGCTTGGTATGCACAAAACAAAAAAACATAACACCATCACCAAAAAAAAAAAAGGAACTGCAAAAGTTTGGAAGAATTAACAAAAACAAGAAGAAAATATATCCATGCTAGTGCAGACTGCACTCCTAGAAAAAAATGGATGCTTAGATCACACAACCAATGGACCACAGTTTGTGAATGGTGTGACTAGGAAAATGGTTTCATGCAGAGATGGGGTTTCTTGATGTCAATCAAACCAAGGAATTAAATCAACATCTTGAAAATACATCTGAGGAGAACTTGATAAGAGAGGTAGAATAAGTTGATATTTCTAAATATAAGGAGACATTTTTAAAAAGGATGGGACATGTAAGGAAAGACCATGAAGTTGATAGTGAAGTTGCTATGAAGGAAAAGGAACTAGTATTGAATGATGGGATAAGAATATTGATAAAATAAAGAAGACAATGATTGCAACGAGTTCAAACAATCTCGAAATCATATGACAAGGAAATACTTCAAGCATACAAAGCTAATCAACCAAGTAAAAAAGGAAGCAAGGTTAAGGATAATCCATGAAGGTATGGAAAAGTGAGTTCCATAATTTGTTTAAGTTGTAATGAAAATTGGCATATGACAAAGTAGAGAAAAAGAAGAAGGCTCCCAAGAAACAAGCCTATGCAAAGGAAATGATGAAGTATGAAGTTGAATAACTCAAAGAGGATAAGATTGGTACAAAGACTTCCACAAGTTTAACAAAATCACCATTGCGAGAAGATTATGAGAAGAAGTTCTCCCTCCAAATTTTGGACTGAGTTTCTTCAAGGATGTTAGGAATAGACTACTAGAGAGAAGCTGTGATGCTTGTCATTTACAAGCATGATTCCATTGTGACATAGAATACAATGGTTGAGTAATGAAGAAAGAGAAAATTGAAATTGACAACATATTTTTTAGATGTAAATGATGGACAACAAAATTGGAGTTGATGATAGTTGGAATGATCATATGGTATCTTTGACTAAATTACAACCATCCATGGAAATATGGTATATTTGTAATACATTGGAAAACCTTTGAAACAATATTATCATTTTAGAAAGATTCACAACTAATGAGATCCTATTACAACATATTTGAATTCACTGAAAATAGGACAGTCAAAGAGGTTATTACGATTTTCGTTTGGCAAACGAAGAATTAATGACAGGTTCAGAAAGCATGTGTACTGAGACACATAGGAGAAGAATAAACCACTAATATCAATAGAATTAGAGAATATGAAGATAAGAAATCTCTATGTTCCCAAATTTGAGACAAAGAAAGTGAAGAAGATGAATCCCTTGATGAATTTGCTGAGAGTGGTTGGAAATACTAGATCTTGAAGAAATTTTGACATTTCTTGCAAAAATTGATTAGCATGATGAAGATCAAAATTTGGAAGATCCCTTATAATATAAGGAGGAATATATCATCTTGAAGAATCAAATCACATGGAGATGTGAAAATTGTAGGTGTACAAAAAAAAATAGAAAAGAAGGAAAGATCCAAAATATAAATAATTGATCAAGGAAAGTAAATCTATGCCTCTTTTGTTTATACATTCAAATTAATTGGAAGAAAAGGGCAATTGTGAAATAAATATGTAATGTTGATATAATAATTTGTGAGTTTGTTGTATGAAGTGACTCTTTATGTCAAAGGGCATTGTTGAAAATGAGCATGCAGACAAAGAACAAGGATCTGATTAAAATTTCATGAAGAAGCACAAGCTCAGGGGGTGATGTAGAAAAAGAGAAAAGGGTGTTGGTTGCAGAGTAGAGACTAAAGAGTAATATGTAAGGGGGAGAAAATACCTTTTCCATTGATGTAAAAGGGGAAGAGTAAAAATAAACTGGGATATTTGTAGAAATAAATATATGAAAAGGAGAGATCTGCAGAAATAAAGATATGGAAACAAACATGGAAGTAGTCAACTTAGATGAGAGAAAAATTGTGAAAATAAGACATGAGGAGTTTCATATTGACTAAGTGTTGCTATCAATGACAAAGGCAGAGTTTGTTCAAATTTTTTTTCATTGATGTCAGAAAGGCAAGGGGAGGCTACTAAGGCTAGAAGCATCCATATTGTGAATAAGACCTGAAAGAGGAAATATAACCAAAGGGTTTCATAGTTGTAGATGTGGTTGCATGCTTCTATATCGAATTTAGGTCTTGTGCACTCAACATATTTCTGATCACAATTTGAAACTATAGGTGAAGAGTTAAGTGGTTGAGTGATCACCGGTTGCTAAATTTCAGGCGTAGAGAGACAATGGGAGAGATAGAGTTTAAGTCTGAAGGCGCAAATGAAGCTTAATAATACGTTGAAGACATGAGAAATGATAATCCTGGAAAGGGAGGTCTTGATGGCCCGGTTGACCTAATCGAAGAAATAAAGTAAAAGATAAATCCCACATGCACAAGGGAAATTGGTTTTGATGGTTTTATAATGAAAAAGGTGACATTACAAAGTTCGAATATGAATGGAAGAGATATAGGACCGTGAACGGAAAGTTACCATTTTTCCATAGGGCCCAGCATGCCAAATATTGAGATATCAGAAGAGTGGAACATCATTGCAACATTGAAGTCTCGATGGGTCAGTGGAATGATCGGTTGGTGGTTGATGCCACATCAAAGCCATATGAGTTTCATGTCCCATACTATGTCAGTGTCATGTAAGTCAATAGATGTAGGATTCCATGTGGAAACCACGTTAGTGCAATGTGATATCAGATAATGGATTAGAGAAGATAGTTGAAGTAAAATGTTAAAGTTCTAAGGGAACGGTGGCCTGATAGACCTGGTGGTTATAACATAGAGTGAAAGGGTTCCATACAATAAATAAGATGATTGAACAAGAACAATGTCAGTGCAAAAGTCTCGTTGGCCTAGTAGGCTAGTAAACCCGATGGCTGGGACATGGATGGCAAGGTTCAATACTGAATCAGGTGTAAATTCAATGTTAAAGTATTGAGGGATGTATATTTTAACCTTGTACAATTATTTACTGCAAACAAAATTTCAATAAAATAATAAAAAAGATATAATCGAAAATACACACATTACACAAAGATTTTTCCCCTGGAAAACCAAATCAGGAAAACTAACATCTTCTATACTCATCTCACACCATAGATTGTTTATAATACAATATATATATAGGATCCTGTAGCATCCAAAACCTTAATACAATAAATTGTATTAGTCAAAAACCTTAATTCCTTAACCAGAAATAGAAAACCATCGGCGGAAACCACGTGCAGAAAAACCACCAAAAAACGTACGCAAAAAACAACCAATTTTTTTTCGGGGGCACTGCCCCCAAAACCCCACACAAGGGCGCTCTCGTCCTCCTGAGACACCCTGGGAAATGGGTCACTTTTCCCCCCTACATGCCCAATGCAATGTAGACACTAATTCTATCCATGTAAAGAATATAACACATACCCAACAAGGGCCTAATAGGTCGGTTCCCCGATGGGCTATTGGCGACACCACGTCAATGCCATGATAGAAACTATGTTAAAGCCATGAAAATAGCTATGTGATCCTTCACATGTAGCATACTTCCACACGAAGGTGATTTCAGTAGCCATGTGTCAAGACATGCACTAGTACTAAGTTAGCATAGTGATTGAACAAGGCTGGAGGTCGCGATGATGTCAAAAATCATGTACCAGTGCCACATCATCTAGTACATGTGGAAGGGGTCCATGTGGAGATCACATCATATTCCACGCCAGGATAGCAGTAGATCGGATATCTAAATATTCTAATACCATTGTAATGTTGACGTTTCGAGGGGGGGCAATGTCCTAGTGGGATGATTACCCAATGACGCGGTTCCATGAAGCAAGGTTCCATATTAGATACCAAAAGGTTGAAAGGGTGATGCAGTGTTGAAGGACCAAGGGCTCAATAGCCTAGTGAGACCGGTGGACCATTAAGACCGGTAGTATCGATGACTGAATAACATATTGACAACTAAGATCTAGTCAAAGATATGATCAGACGGTTACAATGATTTCAAGGTTTGTGCCATGTGAGAACTAAATTAACAATCGAGATCTAATCCAGAACTAGATTGGACGATTGCTGTGAAATTATCGTTAAAGGCGTATGGTTGAAGTCTCGTGGGTTGGTGGTTCGGTGAGCCCGGTGGCTCAGTATATCGAATTGGGCCAAAAATGTTGTGGGTGCAAAGTTAAAGGATTGGGAAGGTTAGTATACCGATGACCTGGTGGACTCAATGGTATCGATGTACAGTGAACTAATCGAGCCCACAAATCGACGTATGAGTCAAAATAAAGGGAATATCAGACTCTTATTGATATTTGAGGGAATATTGCATGTTTTGATGGGAAGTGAGAATATTAATGACCAAAATAAATTCCATGTGACATTTGAGAGTTGTTGAGAGTTGAGGTTTGTGAGAACGGTGGACCGATTAGTGATTTGGTGGGAAATAAGTTGGCAGATCGATTGTTGACATTCAATCGTGGTTTGATCCAACGGTGGATGAGCACTAATGGCTTGTGAACAGATTGTGTAGGGAGAAATTAAGACCAATTTTGAAGGTTCTACAACCTGACTTGAAGGAATATCTAAGGATCTAGAGCCGACCCACTAAGCATGATACATATTTGTGGAAAAACCCTTGGTATATGGGCTTTATAAATAAAGATGCTCAAATCATTTTGAGAGTGTAAGCGAGTGAGTGAGAATTTCTGAGATTGTAGAACTGAAAGTAGAAGAATGTGAATGTGAGAATGAAAGAGATGTGAGTGTGGAAGAGAAGTCGAAGCTCAACATTTTTCAGGTCCTAAAGAATGTAAGAAAGAGGAATGCAATCTTCTGAGGGTGGTTGGGAGGTGTAAGATCTAACAAAATTCTAAAATTATGCAGATTGTGAACTGGCGGAGAAATTACAAAGAAAAATATTTATGCAGGAGAAGGATTGAAGTAAAGACAAAATTCAGTATTGTTGACATTCTGGGAGATTGGTGTTTCCATTAAGTTGGTGCTTATATATTGTTGAGTTTATGCTCAACCAAGGGGATTGGTGTCTTCTGTAGGTTGGTGCCTACAAATATTGTAGATGTAGGTTGGTGCCTACATGCATTGTTGAGTTGGTTCTCAACTGAGGGGATTGTTGTCTCTTGCAGGTTGGTTCTTGCAAATATAACATTTGTATAATTTTTCCTACAAGCATTGTTGAGTTGGTGCTCAGCTGAGGATATTGGTGTCTCTTTCAGTTTGGTGCATGCACATATTGTAACAATAGGTTGGTTCCTACATGAAATTATAAAGATAAGTTTTGTGGTTTTCTCCCATTTGGGTTTCCATGTTAAATCTCTATTTACTTTGGATTGTATGGTTGTATATATATTTATCATTAACTTCTTATGGATGGTAAAGTAAGAAACTGATAAATATTGTAATAGATGAAAACAATCCTATACTAATTCACCCCCCCTCTCAGTATAAATTGTTGGAATACTGAGGGGGGGGGGGTGAATCAATATTACCCTTTTTCAACAATTATCCATTACTTTTATGTTTTGTTAATTACCACAATATATCAACAATATACTTGTTTGTAAAATCAATTATATAAACATAATTAAGACAAATTACAAGGATTTTATGAAGAATAGTGAAGGACACCAATCCTTTTTAGAGCACCAACTCTAGGAGACAAAAATCCCCTTCTTCAGGGAACCAACCCTATGAATCACCAACTCCCTTGTTTCTTTAGGGCACCAACCCTAGAAAGCACCAACTGCCTTTTTTTTAGGGCACCAAACCTAGGAGGAACCAACTCCTTTAACTTACACTTAAAGGATATGAATCCTTTCATGCTCCTCCCTTCCACACTCACTTCATAAGAGTCATCAGTTCTTCTTCTTGGAATCTGCTATAGTTTTCATCTTCTGATATGGACTTCAGAGACAATTTATTCTCACCATTATTTCTCATTTATATATCTTTCCAACTGGTGTGAACTATGAATCTTTGTGTCCCTCTGTTTGGACCATCGTACCTCTTAATTAAATTAACAATAATCTCTGTTATTATTCAAACGTTATTGTGAAAGATTTTAATTTAGTGAGTTTTCTTTTTCATAAATTGATCATAGGTTATGGATCAATTTATTTTAACTTGATTTGATGTCTCTGCAAATATTGCGGAAATCAAATTCTACATAGGCACTTCCTTCAAACCATGTTTTTCATATGGTATGCACAAAACCACGGGCTTATTAATTTAAGCCATGCCTCTTCTTTCATCCTTATTTCTTTATTCCATACGATTGCAGGTGGTGACTAGATGCTAGGCCAAGCGAGTGCTTGAGAACTTATCAAGATCAACGATCATGTTTTAATCTCATGATGAGATGGATGGTTTTCATTTCCTCCACTACTTCGTGGATTCAGGGGTTTAAACTTCCAATTCTCCCAGACTAAAATTTCACCGAAGTGTTAATCTTGAGTTGACGTGTGTCCATAGATTTCAACAGTCTAGATGTTATTTTGGGGCTTCTGTACTCTGGAAATTCGGGTTAATAGAACCCTAAGTACTCCAATTCTGCAAGAGTGATAATCTACTGAATAAATTATAAAGCGGTTCTAACCACATGTTGTCGGTTAACACCTCTTCTTACACTATCCTTCCACTATGCTTGATCAACGGTTAAGAAATCTCCCGAAGTAGATAAATGGTTAGCATTACTTCTTGATTTATGCTTTACTCTATCTTTCCTCTGTACTTGATCAACAACTATGAATTAATCGAAGGTTGAGATGGATGACCACTATTTACATCGAGACTCCGAGACTTTAGGGGTTTAGAGGTCTGGGTAATTGTTGTTCCAATTTCTACCGGAGTTGGTCAGCATCGGATTTGACTGTCTCCTAATCTAACGGTTCCCATATTCCTCTTCACATCAATGTTTTTTGTTACTTCGGGGCTTCGTTCTTCAGGTAATTTCATATGCTCTTGTCTCATTTTCACCAGAGTGGTCAACGCTAGAGTTGACTGTCTTTTGATCCGACAGTCATGTGAGAATCTAGAGGATCTTAGATCAACAATTTACATTGACTTCGGCCTTCGACGCTTCAGGTAGTTGTTGGTTTCCCCCGAAGGAAAAACTACCAGAGTGACGTAACTTGCTGACATCACTACTGACTTGGCACTCGCCAAGTGGCTTCCACACGTCACCTAGATTCATGACTTACATAACCTAAATTTCCAACTGGACCAAGACACATGTCACCATTTGATTGTGCCACGTGTCTTTGCTGACATGGTTTGTTGAAGTGGATCTCCTGATGTGGAACATTTCCTCGTACTAGATCTAATGGTCATAGGTTCATCTGAATTCTTGATCCAACGACTGTAATCAGTTCATTTCTTCCTTCGACACTTTGGGTTATATGCTCCCATTTCCCAAAACTCATGAAGTGAGATTCGATGTCTAGACCTAGAGCATCTTGATGTCATCTAATGATCCTTATTTGATGTGAACTTCCTAACATGATCCAACAATTGTCAGGATTTTGGCTATTTATGGATCTTGTGAATCCTTGATCCAATGGCTGTGATCAACTCTTAGTCAATGGTCTAGATTTATTTCGGTCTTCGGGTCTTTGGTTTATTCGTTCCCAATTATCAATTCTCATGGAATGAGATTCCTCGATTAAACCTTGAGCAAGTTGACTTCATCTAACGGTCCTGGTTTGTCCCGAAATCTATATTAGTGGACATGATTCTCCCTCGATTCTTTTGTAGTCTTACTGCGGGGATTTCAATCCTGATCGCATCTTCTGCAATTCACTTTCCCTTTTGATATTTTTGGTTTTGTACTTGGATTTTAAATGATCAAGAGCATTGATCTATTGGGAATTTGATCCCGATGGTGTTTCTTCATTGCGTTGATCTTGTGAAATCTAATATGATTCCTCTCCTGAGCTTTAGGTAGATTCCTTTGCATGTTGTTCATAACAACTCATCATCACATCATAATGACATCAAAATTTGACATCAATGAACACACATCAATCTCAATATGTCCAACAATCTCCCCCTTTTTAATTGAGGGAAACACACTAACTTCATACACAAACTCCCCCTGTGATGATGCTTCTCCCCTTTGAAGTTACTCTCCCCCTTTGACATCAATGTCAGAGGGGATATTTCTTCACTCCCCCTATGGAAATGCTCCCCCTGACCATGTTCCCCTTCTAATACAATTTTATGGTTTTTTAATGAGGTTTTTAAATTACTCATAATTTCTGCCGAAGATTTTCAAAAGTACTCATGGGAAAAGGTTTTGTGAAAATGTCTGCAATCTGTTCTTTGGTGTCTAGATACATTATTTTAACTATTTTTTGGGTAACCTAATATCTTAGGAAATGGTATTTAATTGGTATGTGTTTGGTTTTAGAATGCATGAATGAATTTTTAGAGATACTTATGGCACTAAATTTATCACAGTTAATAGTAATAGGATCATTATATCTTATTTGTAGGTCTTCTAAAGTTTTCTTCATCCAAAGAACTTGTGTGCAGTAGGATGCAACAACAATGTATTTTGCCTCTACTATAGAGAGTGATGTGGATGTTTGTTTCTTTCTTGACCATGCTACTAGAATTGTTCCTAAGAAAAATGCTCCTCCACTGGTTATTTTCCTATCTAACCAATATGCATCATTACATGTAGTTAGATTGAAGTATTTATCTTTTGGATACCATAATCCTAGTTCTAGGGTGCCTTGAAGGTATCTGGATATTCTTTTTACTTCTTTTAAGTTATTTTCTTTAGGTGCCTATTGAAATCTCCCCACAAGTCCTACAACCTGCATGATGTAAGGTCTTGTTGTTGTTGAATAGATAAAACTTCAAACCATATATCTATACATCATTCGGTCTACTTTTGGTGAGTCATCTTCTAGACTTAGTTTACATCCAGTGACTATTGGTGTACCCATAGGTTTACTGTCTTCCATTTGGAATTTCTTCAACATTTCCTTGGTATATTTGGTTTGGGAAACAAATATTCCATTTTCTGTTTGATTTACTTGTAAACCTAAGAAAAATGGAAGTTCTCCTAGCATAGACATTTCAAACTCTACTTGCATTTTGGTTGAAAATTTTATGCTTAGTGTCGTAAGATTACTCCCAAATATGATGTCATCTACATATACCACCATAAAAATCATGTTTTGATCCTCAATTTGCACACATAGTCCTGATTTTATGATAACAAGAATCCTTTTGTTTTCTCAACACAAACTTCTTCTTCTAGTGTTCCATTAAGGAATGTTGATTTGACATCCATATGGTAGATTTTGAAATTTCTGAAGCATGCAAATGCTATGAACATTATGATGGCCTCAAGTATTGCTACTGGAGCGATAGTTTCTTCAAAATCATACCTTCTACTTGGGAATATCCTTTGCAAACTAATCTGGCTTTGTTCTTTATAACCTCTCAATTTTCATTTAGTTTGTTCTTGAAGATCCACTTGGTTCCTATCACATTCTTATTCTTGGGTCTTGGAACTAGTTCTCAAGTCTGATTCTTCTCTATTTGATCTAGTTCTTCATTCATTTATTTTATCGAATCTTTACTTTTTATAGATTCATTAACTTACTTAGGTTATATTCGGGATAACATTTATTGTTCTTAGTCAAAAGTGAGTTTCCTTCTTGTTTCCACTCCTACACTTTTATCTCCAATAATATGGCTTTCAGGATGATTCTTTTGAACTCTTTTTGATGAAGATATTGGAAAGGGCATTTCTTCATTGTCTTCATCATCAATATGAGGTTCATTTTCCTATGTTTCATCATTATCAACTTCTTGCTGAGATTCTACATCATCATCTTCCTACTGATATTTTACATCATCATCTTCTTACTGATATTTTTATCAATGCCTTGGGATATGCTCTATTTTAGATCATCTATATTTACATTGGCACTTTCCACTATCTTTAGTAGTCTAAGATTATAACATCTGTATGCTTTCTTATTATATGAATATCCTAAGAATGTTCCTTCGTTAGATCTTGGATCAAACTTTTCTAGGTTATATTCAACATTCTTTATGTCACATTTACTTCCAAAAATTCTAAAGTGTTTTACAGATGTTGGCCTCCCAAACCATAGTTCATAAGGGGTTTTGTCATGGTTGGGTCTCAACTGAGCTCCATTAAGTATGTGAAGTGTTGTGTAGATTTCATCCCTCCAGAATTTGTCTGGAAGCTTAACTTCATTTAGGATGGTTCTTGCAACTTCTTGAAGTATTTTGTTTTCCCTTTCTACCACTCCATTCCATTGAGGAGTTCTAGGAGCTGAAAATTGTCTTTTGATACCATGATTTTCATAGAATTGAATGAAATATTTAGAGGTGAATTATCCTCCATTGTCTGACCTCAGACATTTAATTTTGAGATTTGTTTCATTTTCTACAAGGGCTTTGTATATTTCAAATTTCTCAAAGGATTTTGATTTTTCTTTTAGAAAGAATACCTAGGTCAATCTTATGTAATCATCAAGAATCAACATAAAATATTGTTCACCATAAGTACTTTTGGTTCTGGTTGGTCCACATATATCTGTGTGAATAAACCGTAATGGTTTTGTTGTGGAAAGATCTCTTGTTTTGAACCTAACTCTTGTTTTCTTTCGTATTTGACAATGTTTTCAAATAGAATCTGAAGGGTTATTCACTTTTGGATAGTCCCTAACTATTGTTTTCTCGCTGGCTTTGATCAATTTGTTAAAGATTATGTAACATCACGCTCTGGCACACTGAGAAAACTTATTTTTTGAGGACACTTGCTCGCAAGTGATCTGGACCTTTGTGATGTTAAACCATTTATACTTGATTATGATGCGATTGATAGACGACATGATGTTTTACT
This sequence comes from Picea sitchensis, assembly GCA_010110895.2. Lineage (NCBI taxonomy): Eukaryota > Viridiplantae > Streptophyta > Pinopsida > Pinales > Pinaceae > Picea > Picea sitchensis. Next base: position 199,548 of record SNQJ01S0052213.1, on the reverse strand, counting down.
AGTTTTGATTGACATAGGTGCTGCTGACTCTGTTTTGTTGAGTGTGCAGGGTTTTTGACCTTGAGGATGCAGAGGCATCGGTAGAACCCCCTTGGACTTTGGACTGAGTCAGGTAGTGTGCTTTTGGGTTGATATATTTACTGTGATGTTTCATTGATTTGATGATTTGATGTTGACATTGTTGACATGATTGTTGATGATGCAGGCTGACGATAACTTGCCAACCAGACTCACATATGGAGTAAAGGGGCCACACACGATTTCCAGAGAGGTTGAGGGAGAGGGGTGGACAACAGCCCTGCCACCGCCTACTAGCACTCCCGTCGTGGCTCGAACTGTAGGTTAACGATTACCTAGTTCAAGAGGATCCACGATGCCGTGAGGGCAGACTATGACAGTCGCTCACAATGATTCTAAGGGGCGCACAATAAGGCGGGGGCCTTATTCCTTAGAACCCTTAGTCTCCCACAAGTTCACCTGGTGGAGTGTTGACTCCAGGGGTTATATATGTCTACCAATCAGTCCAGTTGGCGAGTGGCACCCTTGGAGCACGTGGTGCATCCTGAAGGGCACG